>VZSE01011226.1:21990-263358 GCA_013398275.1 Promerops cafer
ATATAGTATATTTTTTGGTGGATATATGGTGGTTAATTATTTGCACTCCCTGACATAGAAGGGGTGGTTTCAGTTCATTGTCAGTAAATTTTTATGACATTGAGGTAGCCTAAAAATAAAAATTCAGTTTCTGTAGTATAAGAAATTTGTTCTTCACCAGAAAGAGGCATTCTGCATTCAGAGAGGAAGCTGAATTCAAGAATCCTTGAGAAATGAAATATTAAAGATACAATTTTGTATCCCAAACTACCTTGCAATTGTGAGAAGAAAAAAAAAAAAAAAAGAAGGAAATAAAAGGTCTAAACAATATAGGTTCAATAACTTGTACTGTTCTGTTAGGATATAACAAAACCTGGAGAAGTGTCTTGGAAGTTATTCTGCAGAGAGTGAAATATGATCGTCCTTCTCTGTTGTATATCAAATTTACAAGCTGCTGGAGAGTGAATACCAAGACAAGACTGTCCAAAACTATCATTCAATGGAGAGGGTCTGAAAATGAATAAAGAGAATTAGGAGAATGCCACATATATAAAGAAAGAAATTGAAATGAAAGTGTTTAGACAGTTTCTTGAGAGCATGAGTTTTTAAATCAGGCACTTCTCTTGATACAATCTGATTTCAGAGTCAACACACTTCTAAGTGGCTTAAAATATTTTGCCCTTTCCATAAGCCTAAGAAGTCCCTGAAGGATTATGAAAATCTAAATTCTATTTCTTCTGACCAAATGTTTGAGGAACAGGAGGTGGGCAAAAGTCAAAATCCTAGATGTGACATTTATCTCTTGACACTTGTTTTGAGAACAGCTTTGGGAGCTAAATCCAATTCTGAATGTCTTATCTTTCCATTTTAGGATGAGTCAAACCAACACATTTAAATTTGGAATAAAAATAGTCTTAGATGAATAAAAATTCCCTATAGCCATTAATATCTGACCAGCATAAGTTAGAGTGTTATTTTCCAGTAAAAGATTCAGACTGGAGACCAAGATTCTATAGAAAATATTTCCCTGTATGTATAAGGTCAGGATTTATGCCAGGGACATGAAGAGAATTTTAATTATGGAAACCAAAAGCAAATAAAAAGTTTTTAAAAAATCAATCTAATTTCAGATGCTTCAGAAGCAAATTCTGTGAATCTAGCCATCTTCTGAAGTGTAAAGTATTGTATCTGATAGTCTCAAAACCAATTACAAATATTCCCTTTGAAAGAGTAGTAGGAACTGTTTGGATTTTTCTTATAGCTTCATTAATATTTAGCCTGTTAGAAACCAGTATGAGTTTATTGTTGGCTTCTATAGGAACACACCTTTCAATCACATTTCACAAATCCTTGCCTTACCATGCTGTTGTCTGAGTGGCTGTTTTGTTCCTGCCTTTGCACCAGCATTCAAGGGTTAACTCAGGTAAGCAGTGTGCATACCCATACAAAGTAATTCAAATTGTGTATGATATTCCTCCACAGGTGCTAAATTACTAAATTCACTTTTATTCAATTAAACATGGAAACTAAAACATTCCCTCTAACACATGCTGCTTATTGCCAGTTTAAAATTATAGATGATAAAATGCTGCCAGGGAGCTTTCCTATATCCTTTCTCTGAGATTTTCTGATCTAAAGCTCTTGTGATAGATTGGTTCTATGTACCTCTGCCAGATGTGACATTATTTGACATGATTTTATAATCTCTTATGTATTATATATCAACTGATCTTTGTATTATTTATGAACTGATCTTTTTTAGCCTTGTCTATCAATCTGAGTTTATCCCCAGTGTGTCCCTGGGATGTCCACAACCTTGAGAGAAAGCTACTTTGGCCTAGGAAATTCTCTCAAGCTGTGGTGACCATGGTATGAGCTGCCCAAAACAAGAGAACCTCTATGACACCTTCAGCAGGGATAACTTTCCTCTTTGTACTGGCTGTGGTGCAAGTGGGAAATGCAGTTCCTTGGGTCACCTTGGGATAGCAATTACAGTGTAAAGTCTGGCTGTAAAGCTCTCTAACGGTGAAGAAGAAATACAGCATTTTTTCTTCCTTGTGTCATTTGGAAGTGATCATTTTTGTCACAATTATCTGATGCAAGCCTCACAGAGAATACCCTCAGTGATCTGGGGAGAAAGTCATAAAAGGCTTTTGCTTTGTGCTGAATTTTATTCCCTGAGTTCTCAGCAAGCTTGTGTGAGATATATTGCTAATTTGAGAATGAGTATTCAAGGAACACTTTAGGGGAGACTAAAAGTAGTTGGTGGGATCATGAACAGCAGTGGTAACTTTGAAATGACATATGAGCAGGAGACAGATGCTTTCTGTATAGTTACAGTCTATCCATATATTCACTTGGAGAATATGTTTTCCCTTTTAATCTTTCCTTAAAGTTTAGGAAAGATTTGGGAAAGACAGGGAAAAAAAAAATAAAATCTTAATTCACATATTTCTTTATTCCAAGAATTTCCAAAGGATGTAGCCTTTTGATCCTGCCTGATTCATCTGTCGATTCCTTCAGAGACGTGTGGTTCCTAAAATGACTTTACAAAACTTAGCCAACATAAGCAAAGACAGCATAAATAGTAAAAAGGAGCTAAGGATAAATCTTCCCCTCTATTCCTTCCCTTGTGCTGAAGTGAGCTGCCAGATTCTAAAGTTCTTTGATGATATTTAAATTTGTACCAAGGACTGGCCTCTCACCTATACATCTAAGGAGCATTTCTGAAATCTAACCACAGCTTCTACATTTCAATAAATGCTTGTCCCCAGGAAATACCTGAAGTGTAAAAGATGCAAGACTGCTGTTTGCTTTGATTCTGACTTTGCTCTGTTATAAGTTCCAAGTGTTTCTCTTTGAGTGTTTTGTTTCCTTTGCTTTTAAAAGTGAAATGGGAGAAGTATTTGGGATTCTTTTTTTTGGTTTTAGAATGTAAACTCTCAGTCCAAACTTTGAAAGAATTCTTGTCAAGCTGTAGCTAAGTTACGCTCCATGATGATGAAATAATCTATTCTGTGTCACAGCTGACATTTGTAGACACATGAAACTTACCCTGTTTTGTGCAACTGAGGACTTTCTTTGCCTACAATACTCTGGCTCTAGGAAAAGGATTCTTTTCCTGTATTTCCTGTGTGTCCTATGTGGCCTTGATTATATTACATTCTTACCATTATTGTTTATTTTTTATACCAAGAGTAATAGAATCAGATTCGTATTTTAATATGTATATTATTAGAGTATGTAGTTACAAGAAAAAAAACCACTACTATTATGCAAATCACAAATAGAGTAATAATATTACTATTAGAGTTCATAAAAGGCAAGTCATTGACTGTTTAAATGTATTAAAACCATGACAATAAACATATAATCTAGTTTATTAAACATCTTTCATTATTAGGCCATCAGAGACTGGAAGGAAACATAAGATACCATGAAAAAATCTTCTAGAAAAACATCTTTTTCAGTGAGTTTCCTAATCACTCCTCTTATTATTGTCACCAGAAAATTCCACTGGCAGCACAATAATTGTCCCCAGAACAACAGATTGGAACCTTTATTTGAAAATTAGGAATAGTGTGAGGATTACATGGACAACTTAAGCAAATATATCTATAAAAATAATCCTTTTATGGAAGAAAAGAACATTGCCAAAAATACATGAATTTATTCAGCTTCTGTTAAAAAAGAGGTTAAACTAGGCATGAAAAACCTATTAAAAAATTTACAAAGTCCTACTTTAAGTCCTATTATTAGCTATTAAAGCCAGGCTAATAATTTATACAACTTCTATGTCATTTTATATCCAGGATGTTTACTTTTTTTTCCAATTCTAAGCTTCTGAGAAATTAAAATTATTTATTTATATGATTGCTTCAGCATTTTATGTCACGATTATGGCCAATACTTTAAAAGCATGTCAGGTTTATTTTTTCTTGTTGATACAGAATGTTATATTTGCTTAATCCCAGAGTAAAAATTGTCATATACGCAAGAAAATGTCATATACTGTAAATGTTTGCCCATCTTCCTTGAAATAAGTTTAGTGTTGTGGCAGATTGGCTGGCAGTATCATGGGGCTGTTAACACAAAGATGTCTGCAGGACAGAACAGATCCATTCATCCAGGTTAGATTCTCTGCATAATCCTGGTGACATTTTTACGGACAAAGACAAAAGGGATAATACCTACTGATGGTGCTGGCTGTTATCTGTGCCCACATCCTTAGCTGAGACAGTCTTTTGTATTGAGTTTTCCTTCAGAAGAGGAGCCTCGTTCAGCAGCTGCAGTCTTCGGGTTGCGAGATAGTTGCCTGTGCCCTCAATACTTCTTTTTTGATACCTGATTAAATGAAAATACCTGATTTAATACCTGATTAAAATAATTAGTTATCTGTAGTTTGAAGATATATAAATATAAGGTTTCTTTTTTATCTGGGCATTTTACAAACTGCCTAGTTGTGTTGTCAGGATGAATAGACTCATATTGGCAGAATAGACAGGGCCAGACCACATGTACCAGCAGTGGGAAGTTATCATCATACAGGTAAAGCATTAGAAAAAAAATCCCCTGAGAAACTTTTGGTCCATGCCAGACAGTTTGCTCAAACACAGTGCCCAGGTACGAACTGGAAGTACCTTATCCAGTTTATTTAAAAATGTTATTTTGGATAATAATTTGCTGTAGTGACAACAGGTTTTTGTCACCACATCCTTGATCTTTACCCAAAATTCATAAGTAAATAATTACAGCTAGCACATCTTTCTGTTCTAAATCCAACTGATGCCTGAAAAAGATTGATTTTAGTATCATTCAGGATGCTAAAACTTGTGCCAGAAAATCTGTTTAGAAAAAAGTTCTCAACCAGTCATCTTCAGATTTTTCTTCATCCACCTCTGAATTTCAATAATTATCTTATTTCATATTTGAAAATCTCTTTTAGTTACTTTTTCATATCTAAAGGTAGATACTATTCCAAATTAATGTTTAGACTATGCTCTGTTTAATATCTAAAAACATATTTCAAGACATGCTTTTTTATGAAAATCATTATTTGATATATGCCTAGGAAAAAGGAATATGTATTTAAAATATTTCCTGACATAAGACTATTTTCATTTTATTTCTTTATGGTGGCACCTTGGCTAATTAATGTGGGTTTGCAGAGCATAACAGTCAGATCCACTGAGGTCTTGAATTTTACAGCAGACTGAACCTGGCCCTCACTCTGAATGCTTCCAGATATTAATGTGGATTCAGAGTGTAAGTCCAGCCTTTCAGTTTTATTTTGTGGTTGTTAAATTTGGGGACATGTGTTGAATTCATATCTAGCTAGCTTTAAATTCATATGTAAAAATTATTTAATTTAATATTTTTTCAGGGATTTTCCACTTTCTTGGTAGACATTAATATAAAAAAAAACAAAGATTTTTTTTAAAGGGATGAAAATGCTGCTCTTTCAGTACTCAGATGTTCACTTCACCTGAATTTCACTCAGAAATCCAAAACTCAAAACAAAATCAGAAAATTCAAAATGGAAATGTAACATATGAAATCTCATGGACTAAGTAGTCTGAAAAAGATAGGGTTCTTTATATGATATTGTCATTTAATGCAGCACTAAGTAATAACTGATATACAGAGACTTTAGTCTGTTTCACCCCATGAGAGTCAATTAACATGGGAATTTTTAAACAGCTTATAAGGAATGCAACAAAAAATGGTTAAAGGAGTTTACACTGCTATGTAAAGAATTAAGTAGAGATTTCACTCTATTCTTTTTTTCCATTCACTGATATACTTTTCTAAAAAGATCCTTACCCTGCTTGACAGTCTTATAGATGGTATGAGTGTCTGTAATTACTATCCCTTCTTGGAAAGAATGGGAAATTTATTGTGAAGGGCTTGAGCTCTTGTTCTTCTTGGAATTCAGTTCTGTTTCCTAAAAACAAACAAAAAAACAAAATGGGGGGAGAAGGGGAAGAATAAACAGCTTAGGGTCTGGATTCTTACCTTCATGATTGCAGCAGAAAGAAAAAAAAAAAAAAAACATAGCATGTGGTTTTATCATCTGCTTCAAGATCTGGCAAAAATGTGTCAATGTCAAAGCATTTAAGGTACTGCTTTCAACTTCTTTTCTGGTCACAGGCTCACAGCAGTACTGCCAAAAATCTGTCTTGGCTGGCAAAGTCAGGCTGTTTTCAAACAGAAAGAAGGATTTAGATAAGAAAAAAACAACTGAATGCAGAAGAGA
Organism: Promerops cafer; assembly: GCA_013398275.1. Classification (NCBI taxonomy): domain Eukaryota; kingdom Metazoa; phylum Chordata; class Aves; order Passeriformes; family Nectariniidae; genus Promerops; species Promerops cafer. The sequence continues at coordinate 28,226 of VZSE01011226.1, forward strand.
AGAAAATAAATTAGATTGAGTGTAAATTAGAAAAATAATTTTTAAAAGAGTGAAGTAATAATTCTAATCAGAATTCCCAGGAAATTCTGAGGGCTTAACCAAGGCAAGTAGAGGTTTCATAATCCTTTGGTTCCCTTTCAACTTATTCCTAAATATCAGGATGAGGGGGGCTCATAATGTTTGGGGAGAGCTGTTGCCATGCCGGGGAGGATGGCACGAAGTTACTGTCACGTAGCTGGCATGCCCACCTTTTGTTATACACTAATTATCCACAAATTGGTCAAATTGTGGGTTGTCAAATTGTGGTTCAAAAAAACTTACAGAATAGCCCAATTCCTACATTGCTTTGTTTACAGAAAAAGTCTAAAACCTAGACTGTCTGGTTTTGTCAGCTTCATTTACTAATACTGAACAATATAAACTATCCATGGAACTATTAGAGTAATTCAGTGGTTTATGGACACCAATTTTTTTTTTTTTTTTTCAAAAAAACCCCAAACCAACAAAAAACACACACACAAAAAAAACCTAAAACCAAAAACAAACAAACAAAAACACGAGAAAGAATACATTTGAATTTTTTACCTTGAGCAATTCAGTATATATATCTACGATAGAAATCAGGACAAGCATTTTGCTTTCAAAGTATTTTACACTGAATAAGACATGAATTTTTCTTTGGTCCTAGAAACTGAAAATTGGACAATTCCTCCTGTATTTTATGTTTTATAAAAAAGCTTTGTATATCTGTAGTCACCAATTTCAAAAAAGAGATGACTGTTCATTGCAGTAAGGGAATACATCAGGAATGCATCATTAACTATGATAATGCAGTCACCAACATAAATAGCTATTAAAATATATTTTGTCTTGCTGGTGGAGTCCTGTATATTTCTAGTGCAGAAAAAAAAATAAGCCCCTCAAAACTCAGAGGAGTGTTTTCATGACCTAAAGGAAAAGTTGTTATATGGGGCAGGTCACTTGACGCTTTTCCCTTTTTTCAGGTAACCATTTAGTTCTAGATAATGACCATTAAAAACCTGCACTGCCTTGTGGCAGACACTATGCTTTAAATTATTTTCCATCAATGAAATCACAGAAGCCTACTATGGAGGTATTGTCCTTTAGAGAACTTACGGATGAGTATCAAAAATGTAGAGAAGCCATTGAAAAAACAAAAAATTGAATATGGTCCTTTCTCAACTCATCCCACCCATAGGAGGAGGAAGTTACTGGTAACAAGATGCCTACAGTCAAAAAAATATATGGTATGATTATGCAATATTAAAGCTTCTAATAAAACCTAGGATAAAACTGTAAGGTAATGTCTGCTTCCTGAAATGGTCCATGATCTGAATAAAAACTTGCTTGATAAACACAAGTGGAAAGTGCCAGAAAGGTGTAAGTTGCCTGCTGGAGTACTGCTGATTTGGTGGAAAACTGCTTCAAAGAATGAGCTAAAATGTTTAAAGTAATCTAAGATGCAAATGTAATGCATTGCTCCAGGAGCTCTATAATTGTTTCTCAGTTTGGCAGTTCACTGAACTGTACTGAGTGTTAGTCAGAAAATGAACAGATCTATTTTAACTTCAAGCAGATCTCAGTGGCTGCAACTGGCAGAGAGATGGTTCTTAGCAGCTGGAGATGACATCCTCCTTCTCTGCTTCAGTAAAGAAGAAAGGATTTGTAAAATAAAAGTAGACCCTAATCTATGTATCAGATATGTAAACAGAAATGATGGGGGAAGTTTTAAGCTAGACAAAATGTTTAAAAACAATGACTTACGATAAAACTTTACTAGTTAATACTAAAAATCCCCTGTAGTTTTAAACACAGAAGTTGTGATTTTAAAGTGCAGAATTTCACTAGTCTTCCTTTCAAACAACAGCAACAAAAGAGATGAAATGCAGACATTTTCCAACTAACAGAATAATAATGAAATAATCGCAATAATAAATAATGTTTGTATTTTAACATAGGTTCTGATAGCTTTACCTATTTTCATCTGTACTTATGAAACTGGTGCAAACACTAACTGAATATAATACTAGTTAATGTATATAAAGACATTATCATGAATCTCACAAAACATCCATCCTGGTGAAAATATACCACTTTCAACAGCTACTGCATATGCATCCAATTATATTGGAAATACAATTAATTTCATTGACACCATTAGTACACTCTCTCACAGTGTTTCTAAAAAATCTTTATTTGGCATCTCATCAAATCTAGATCTTTTCATTTTATAGTAGCATGTAACCAAGTAACAGACTGCCAGGTCAGTTTCTTCACAGTAGGAGTCACAGAATAACGAAGGACTGGATTTGCAATTATGAAGGGGGAAATCAGCATCAAAGATGGAATCATTAGAAAAAATTAGAATGCATAATATAACATACACAGAAATCCAACACTGAGTTTGATAAGGGGTACTTATAATGAAAATACTTTTTTTTTCAGCTTTAAAAAATGGATCTAATATTCTGTAGAGAAATTAAAATGGCAAGATTACATAGTAAATATTTCATGCAAAGATCACATATTTTATACAGTTTTCCAAATATTTTAATATTTACTCTGATTTCTAAAGAGTATTGTAGCTGTCATATTCCCTAGATTCCTGTGAAACCAGTTTTATAGCAAAGAACATTTTCTGAGCTTCATCAGTTTTTCTGGTCAAAAAAATACGAAAAATTACTTAACAGTATTCATATCTTAAATTTTCCAGCTGATTTTCCTACTTTTACAAAATCCTGCTAAAAAAAGATTGAAAAGACACTGTAGGCTTTCATGTATGTGGAAATGTACTAAATATCTGTCTTGACTGTGGTGTACTTGGCTAATACCCTAAGAGATTTTTTTTTTATTTAAAGTAGATGCAACAGAAGAGTAAAGTCTTGCAATGAGACTGGGGTAAAATATATATAGAAGAGAGGATCAGCTGCTTCACCTGTAACATTTTTTACCCTCCTTTTTTTCCACTTCATTTTGACTTCACTGGACCTTCCATTTCTGACTGCACATTCCAGGTAACAACAGGCACTTAATTGTGGATGCTGCCAACACCACCTAGCCCAATAAGATATATGTCTTTATAGGCATTATATGTGGTGTTTTACTTTCAAGTTACTAGTATATTTCTCATTCCATTTTTCTGAATAACTTTTTTGTCTTGAAAATATTCAGGCAAGAGAGGTTTTATACTAGCTATAGGAAATACTCTTTTCTATACCAGGGTGGGGGAACTTATTCCACAGAGACAATTAAATGAGCCAGACAAGGATCTGGCTGTCATTTTTACAGATAGGACAACATATAAACTCTCACATTTAATTGGTGTGAATGTGACAAGAGAAAACTGAACATAAGGTCTCTAGACAGCCAATAAATCTGGCTTGTGTCTTTCTCCCTCAATCAAAGACAGAAACTGGCTATTTTTATATCTTGGGTTCATGTACAATTCCCTGTGTGTGTGTGTGCAAAAGAGGGCAGGAAATAAAGCTTTTAACAAAACAAAGATGCCATAAGCTTTCTTGTTTTCCTCTAATGTCTAAAATATTCTTCAATCTATTGTCCTTCTGTATGGGTCAAAACTGCTAATTATTTTTTTGTATGATTTTTAAAGTCTCCTCCTGTTATAGGTCAGAAAAGTCAGAAACTTATCATCCCACAGACATTTCATTATTCAGTTTTCTCTTATGTTAAGCAGTGTATATGTCTAAGACAATATATGGTCTCTATAAGATCATATCATGCACAGAACAGCAAATGAAGGCACATACCCAAAGAACAAGTTGCCCAAGGTCAAAGAGTGGTATTTTATGACAGAGGAAGAAGTAAATCCTAGCTGTCCTACATTCCAGGACAGTACCAGGACACTGAATGTATCACTTCTTTATCTGATAAGGCCATGATAAAATGTAAGGAAGATTAGGAACAGAGGAAATGTTGAATTTTTGTTTGTTTTCATAGCCTTTTCTCTGAGACTTTTCCAAGCAGCTCATACAAATCATGTTCATGACTAAGAAATGCTCACTAGATCAATTCCTGTTGATTCATGGTCTGTCCACTCCAAAAATACCCCATGAGAATGTGTCATATTTCCCGTGAATAGAGTAGTCTATGTGGGGTGTAGTCTGCAAACACCACAAGATCTGCTTTACTCAGCAAGGATGACTCCTCCAGCAGTCAGTGTAGAGTAGATGTCCTGGGCTGGCTATATGATGCTTGTAAGGGTTAGAAAAAACTCAGGATCACCACTGCAATCATGGAATAAAATCTGCAGACGTAAGACTGTTAGTAATATGTCGTACAGTACTCCATGCAGCTCTAAAGGAAAAGTGCCCTCCATAAGTTTGCATTTTATCTCAGCTTAATGCACACCAGCTGAAACATGTGGGCTAAGACTCCTGGAAGTTTAGTATTAATGTAGAAATGGATTTTCAATTTTTCGCTTTGAACATTTTCTCTTAGGTTCCAATTTCAGTGTCCTTCCATTCAAATTTCTAATTTATTCCTGTGGAATGAAATGCCAATGAAAGGAATTGGAAATTGAGGCAATAGCAAAAGGAGCTTGCTCTGGAGATCAGAAAATTTCTGTTCAGGATCATGTAGGGAATGGCATAAGATACCCTGTACATAAATTTTGCAAACAAAACGACCTTTGAATATGCCTAGATTTCTAGATAGCTATATTTTACATATTTCAAAATAAATAAATGTCAATAATTCATAAGGAATAGAAGCAATTCATGTTCATCTTCTATTAATTATTTAGGTATGCAATCTTCATTTAAAGTATTTCTGACTATCCTTTCTGTGAACTAAACAGTACTTTTGAAAAATGAGCCTTGAACAAACACAGTAATTTTCTTAATATTCTTTTATTCTACATGAACTCCTAATTCATGTGATGAATGGGAAGCTTTGTAGTGTTAAAAATCATTATGTGAGGTAATAACTGTGAATACATACTAATATGTTCCTATTCAATATTAATGTCTGCAGCAACCATTTCATAAACTACAAAAACTACAAGGCAAAACTTAGTTCAAATTAGTAATTGAGCGAAACAAGAAATACTGCTTTTCAGAAATCTTTGACTTAATTTTTTCACCATTGAAAAGGATCTCAATCTAAATATGAATGATATAATGCAGTAAACATGGTTAAATCTATCTTTTCTTCACTATCCTGATAGCAAGGAGGTAACTTGACAGTATGACTTGTGTAGCCTTGCAATCCCACTTGGGATAACCAAAGTTATCCAAAGCTCCTGGATAACCATGCAATAACAGATGGAAAAAATGCTTCTTGCTATTGATGGAAGCAAAACTTTAGCCTTTGTATTCTCCTTAGAATGATGGAAGCTCTTGTGAATTAGGCAGATGCTCTTGTCTTTGATAATCTTCTCATACATAAAATAGCAAATTTAACTCTCCTGCCAGAGGAAGAATATTAAGAACAGGGGTTGCAGCAATATGATTTTATGATATAGTCATCATCATGTCTGGGTGCTATAGAACAGAAATCTTATAGAATACTGACATATATTTGGTTATCCTTGGAAATGGTACAAGAAATTTATCAGAACTTTTACTCACACACTCTCATGCTTTTAAATCAACTCCCACTTATCGCATCTGCAGTCTCCTGAAGAAGTGAAACTGCCTGTAAAAAATAAACACAGGATGTTCACAATAAATGACAAAAATGTTCAAATATTCTCAGCAGGAGTTTGTGTGAAACTGGGCATTTGTCTAAGTTTCCAAGAATAGAAGAAATGATTAAAAAAAAAAAGAAAATAGATAGAAACTAGACCAAGTGAACAAAAAGCAGTGCTTCAATCCAGTGCTATCAAGCAGCCTCAGAGACAGAAAGGAATAGGCTGATATAATGTATATATTTAATATTTTTCCATTGATAATGTATTCTGTGGCAGCATGTGCAGTATCAATAAGCAGAAAAGTATCTAAAATCCATATTATCTCCACTTCACAGAGAATTTACTTACGAGATCTCACACTATAAAGGTATTTTGCTTTTCAAGGACTTTGTAGCATTTACTTTTAGTCTTTAGCTTGATAATGTGATGGTTCACATGTGCTTGATAATGTGATGGTTCTGCAAGTGCAAATTAATAAAGCTTTACTGTATTTTGTTGTTTTTTCTTCCACACCAAGTTTATTTTATACCTGCGATCACATAATGAGAAAATTAGAATGTATCCAATTTAGTTAGTTTAACAATATTTTTATGTTGGCACCTCAGAACACTATTAAAAACAAAAGGCAAGATTAGGATAAACTATGGGCAGATGAAAAATCCTAACAGATGATTCAGCCTTGATATTCTAGTGAGTTCATCCTCTAAGCTGCAAGTTTTGCATTAAAAGCAGTGAAAAAAGCTTTGCAATCCAAGGATTGAGATTGTAAAGTAAGAAAATATCTCATAGCTGAGCTGACATTTCAGCATGACAGAATGGGTATAGTGTAAAATTTAAGCAAAAATGTTACAAGAGGGAAAACAATTTTTTTTAAGTTATTCTATCTTTTCATCAAAAAGTAGAATTGACATGTATTTTAACAATTTTAGTTTAAAAAACTAAATTTACATCAATAGAAGCAATGTCTAAAAACTCATTAGAAGCAACAAATACATTCTTTGTTGTAATAGTTTTATTTTACCACTGAGTAATTTAAAATTTTCATTACAGACTATTGCAAAAAGATGACTGATTGATGAAAAGGTTATAATGTATCTTTGCAAGATAGTGAGTCCTCCTAAAAGATAACCTCCCTGCACAGTATTTCCATTTCAGGTAATTTTGTTGAGTTTTCTGGGTGGATCTTCCTGAAACATAAATTTCATGTTCAGTAGGACTCAGCCATGGAGGATGGTTTCAAAGAGAGATTAAATCTCAGAACAAGAATTTTCAAATCCTTGAGGAACCAGATACTCCAGATGTTAGGTGAGAGGCAGATTACAGATCCTGAACTTACATACTGATTTCAGGGTATTCCTGGGGTCAAAAACACACTGTAATGCTTTGGAATATCTCAAATCATGACAGAACTGTGCTCAAAGCAACGCAGAAACATCTGGTCTCACTCAATGTACAGGTCTGGCAGTAAAGTGAACTAGAGGGTGAAATGGACATTTCTTCTGCAATGCCAATGGTTTAAGTGCAAGCACAAGACACCAAGAAAAAAAATTCCATTTTGTTCTCGAAAGTGATGAATGTTAGTTGTCAAACTTTCAAGATGTATGAGTCATTATATGATATTACTTATGCTGGCCCACAGAGCTGTAGTTGCTTTATGGAGACAGAGGAAGGTAGTTAGAAGTTCTGATAAGTTCATGGCTCCCAATTTACCTACAGAGATATCTCTCATCTCTTAAAGATCTAAGCTTAAGAATATGCAATTTGTTTTGAAGTAGATTTGACTTGTTTAAAGAAGAATACCCATAATCAGTGACTTCAAAATACCAAAAATTCAGACTAGCTTTCTACAATACTTATATTTTTTTAAAAAAATATAGGTATTGTAGATATCCCTATCCCTGAGTCACCTGCTTGTCTAGAATATATGAAGAAATAAGTGTTTTTCAGTAGTGCTGTTTTTTACAGATGACTAAATAATTATATTCCTCTAATACTACAACTGATATTTTCTGTTTACTCAACCTAAAGGCTGCTCTAAAGCTTCCTACTTAAGTAACACAGAAGAATTCAGTGACGAAATGCAAAACAAAATGGTGGGAAGCAAAGATCAGAAAAGTGTCATGGTTTCTTTTATTCTTAGAGAAATATAAATTTCTTTTAATGTTTTGAAAGACTGTCAAGCTGGTATTTTTGTAGCTGATTCATCCACTGAATCCTGGCTTTAATACTTCTTCTGCCACAAAAGCCTGAAAAATCCTCATTAGCACTACTGCAACAGATCATCATACCAGGTGGTACCACTGAACAATTAAATTCTCATTCAAAGGCTCTTATTTATAAATTATTTCACTAAAATAAAATTTTACGTTCCAATTATGCAAACCATAGCCATTTTCACCTATGTTTATCTTGGAAACTAAAAAATATGTGCAACTTTACACAACTAAGAACATTTACAAATACGCAGAAATATAAATATAAAGAGGCATTAAGGGCAGAAAACACAATGTATAATAAATAGACTATGTAAGTATTTAATGAGTCAAGTCTTGCTTTGATTTAGTGACTAAGTGAATTACTGAATAAAAGAGATATTTCTTCAGCAGCACAAATATTTTATGTGCAAACAAAAGGCATTAGGGAGCAGAACTCTAATCTTCATTCAAATCAAGCTAAAACCTGGTCCTACACTTAAGTTCTAATATTTTACCATGCTATCAGTTTTCTACCATTTAGGATTATTATTCCTACAGCTGACAAATAATTGCTACTAAACATAAGGTCTACATGCAGAATGAGAAGGGGCTGTGTCTTTATTTCAGTATCCCACATCTCCTCAAACACAACTTTTAAAGGCATCTATGAAATCAATGTTCATAAAGCAAGAGTGCTACCATATTCTTACTGCTTGAGTAGTGCTTATGGGGACTGGGAACTACAAAAAAAAACAGGATATTAGGAAATATCCAAGTTTTCTCATTCAGAAAGGAATTCAGGGTTATATAGTGGAATGGATTTTTGTGGAAATTTAGATGTATCTACAAGGGAGACATCTTTGCTTAGAGCACAGTCTCCAAATGTGCTTATTATCAATAGAGAGAAAACTCTTGTATGCATGATATACCTGACTCATTCTAGACATCAGCCTTTGGGAAAACCTTTCTCTCTAGAAATGTCTGCTTTTCCCCCTAGCTCGCTTGAGAGGCTGAATAGAGAGTTCAGATCTGGTCAAACAGAGGGACACATCCCCACAAAGCTTTAGGTATGACGAAAGAGGGAATTTTTAGAATGGGAAGAGGGAATATAGAAATATTTGTGTCTCCAAGAGCAATGAAGTTGATGAACGGTCTGGAGCATGAGGCTTATGAGGAACATCTGAGGGAGCTGGGGTTGTTTAGCCTGGAGAAAAGGCTCAGGAGAGCTTATCAGTCTCTACAGCCACCTGAAAGGAGGTTGCAAACAGGTGGGAGTTGGTCTCTTCTTACCAGTAGAAAGTGGTAGACAAGAGGAAACAGCCTCCAGTTGCACCAAGAGATGTTTTGATTGGATGCCAATGGCATCCTGGCTTGTATCAGATATAGTGTGGCCAGGATTAAGGAAGTTTTTTGCTCTGGGCACTGCACTGAGGCTGCAGCTCAAGTGCTGTGTCTAGTTCTGGGCCCCTCACTTCAAGACATGGAGGTGTTGGAGCATGTCCAGCAAAAGGCAAGGAAACTGGTAAAAGGTCTGGAGATCAGGAAGAATTTCTTGGTTGATAAACATTGGAACAGACACCCCAAGGAGGTAGTGGAGTCACCACTCCTGGAATTAGTCAAGAAATGACTGGATGTCAGTGTTATGGTATAGTTGAAAAAGTGGTGATATATCAAAAGTTGGACTTGATGATCTTGGACGTCTTTTCCAACCCAAATGATTCTGTGATATTAAGGAAAATGTCTTTACCAAAAGGGTTGTCAAACATTGGAACAGACTTCCCAGGAAAGTGGTGGAGTCACCGTACCTACAGGTATTTAAAATACGTGTAGATGATATTCTTAGGGACATGGTACGGTGGTGGACTTGGCAGTGCTGGGTGAACAGTTAGACTTAATCATCTCCAAGGTCTTTCCCAACATTAAAGAGTCTCTGATTCTAAGATTTTGCTTTGTCAAAAGCAAAAAGGCAGAAGAGAGGAGAGTTATTTTTGCTGCTACGTAGCAGATGTGTGGCACATACCTGTGTCAACAGCATGTCTGGATTTCATGTCTCGCTGCCAGAAGCCATACTGCTCTTGGGACCAGTAACAGCCTTCACACGGGGCTGCCATCTCCTGTAGTAGGCACCACAGCTCCGTCAGGGATCTCTAGGGTGATAAATCACAGAGGGATACCATGAGGTTTCACAATGGGAACCAATGAACATTTGACATCAGTGCCAAAGGATATTTGCTGTGCTAGGATGTCTGCTATGAGCATGGGTCTGTGGCTGTGCTTGCTGTTGAGCCAACAGCAGGTGCTTAGCAGAAGGTAGCACAATCTGCCTGGCTCATAACTGTTTTACTTGGAGGAAAAAAATATCCTGGAAGACAGACTACAAAGTTAGCTTGGTGGGTATTTCTACTTGTCATTAGAAAGAATGGGACTGTATGCAATGAAGGTTAATATCTGTATCAACTAAAAATGTTTCAGTATGAGAATATGCTAGAAATTTATATAAAATCATCCTGCAAAGTTAAAAAAGTCCTGTTCCAGGACTGTATGTCAGAACACTCACTAAGAAGATGATATTCCCCCCAAATCATGTAATTTCATATTTCTGGAAAGCTTCAATCTGTTAAAAATTTCTGGGGTGCCACATAGGGTGAAGCTTCAATTAACCATTTGGTTCATACCTCACATGTGCAGATAGTTTCTGGCAATAACCTTAGGACCATGTAAGGGAAGATCTGGAAAAAGATCCTTGCCAAGTAAAATCTGAGTAATCTTTTTGCAGGTTAAACCCACTTGCAACCTGTGCACAATCCACCTTTCTCCTAGTGTTAGTTAAGCAAGTACTGGTTGCAAAAGTAAGCCAGTATTAGAACCAATTTATCACCAGGGAGTTGCTGGAGGATTGGAGCAGCAGGGGGAAAAAGTCCCGTAGTGAGATTCAGTTTACTACAGAATCAGAGGAAAAAATCCAACTCTTTTGAGAAATACCTCTTTAGAGTAAGTCAGCTGGAGGAAAAACTCTTCTGGGAAATACATCTCCAGATATCCTTGTAAAAAAAGTGTTTGGAGGAGAAAGAAATGAAAAGTAAAAATATATTGTTTACATAAACATAAGAACAATAAACATATTGAAAAATACTTTAAAATGAATAGCCCCAAGAAGGCATGTTCCTATTAAGCAGAAAACACAGGAAAAGCTGATAAAACATTGATTGATGAATCAAAACTCAATCTGTTATAAGTGGCCAACTCCTGTGAGCTACCTATCCAGCTATATGAACTTCAATTTTATGTTTTCATTTTCATCTCTTACGTGCATATTTCACACTTGAAATTTGCTTTCTGGAAATACCAGTTATGTTTTTCTGTCTTCACAATTATCTACTAATGGCTATGCTTGATAAAATATCTTTAGAAATTTAACACTAAGTGAAACAAAACTATATTTTTAATGTAAATTCAGATTTTAAAAAGACTTGCATATGTGTCTGATTATATGTAAGCAATGGTCATATAGAAAACAGAGTATTCCAGGCATTTGTTGAAAAACAGAAAATTTTATTCAGAAAAAAATATAGTTTTTAAGTTCTGGGTAAATTACTGAGACTATAGTTTTCACTTTTGGAAAGAACAATTGATATTCAACAACAAAAACTTCTTGAATCTCATTTATTTTGAATACCTGACCATATAATACTACATTAAGCAAAAAGAAAAGCCATAAACCTATACCCCTAAAATTATGTATAAAGTTATTAACAAAATGCTGGCAGAATGCCTGATCTACATGACAACCCTGCAGACACCAGAGTCAATAATTGTATTTGAGTTTTAATGGCAGGTGCTCACTCGTCAAATAGCTATGTCTATGCATGATATAAAACATTTATGTACAGTTGCATTTACAATCCATACAGTCTGTTGCATCTCATTCTACACTACTGCTTCAAGACAATGATCTTTAAATATCACTGACATAACATCTCTGGGTAATTCTGATATTATGAATAATATTATTGTAAGTTTAGTGCGTTTACCAGGCATATAGAATTTACTATAGACTTACAGTGATATTGAACTTTTATTTAGGAAGAAACAAATGAAATAAAATTTTATGTATAAATTTTCTTGTATTTCAGTGGGACAGCAGGCAATGACGAGTATTATTTCCCACCACTATTGTGTCTAGTAGCCTTAGACAAATAGGCTGTTGTGCTTCATACTCCATAAAGATACAACGAAATACAACCTCCCTCCCAAGGAACTCATAATATCAGTGATACATAATGCTAAAAGTTTAAATGGAAAACAGAAAGAAGAAATACATGAGATTCATAAATAACATATTGCAACAGACCACTACATTATTGTAAGTATGATTTCTGGTTTTTTTTGATGCAGGCAAGTTTTCATAGATTACATTGTCATTATGTTTTCAAGCAGTAACAGGGAGTATGGAGACATGAGCAATTGAATAGACAAAATCTTCTAATGGTCAAATTGCTCATTAAAAATATATTATGAAGGAATTGCACTACGCTTGTATTCAAAAGCCTGCAGAAGAGCAATAACATTGACTTTTTTATGACTCTTTTTCACTGTAAGTTAAATTGAATAATTTCTAGAATGTTGGTGATGCTGGATATTAATTTCCGTACATAGCTTAAAACTGTCATCTCTAGGTTTTTTCCCATAAATCCATTTGAGAAGTAGTGATAATTTCATCATCTTAATCACTTTTTTCTTTTTTTCTGCCAAAACGATTTTTTTTTTTTTTTTTTTTTATTTATTTAACAACCTTCTTCCCTGAAAAATATCTCTATATCTTTACCAAAACCACCTGGAAAACCAAACAGTAGTGGAACTGATCCAAAAAGTGGAAGTTCAGTTATAAGAAATAATTAAAAATACTGGACTTTTTTTCAGCTGACATGCAATGTATACATTTTTAGTCCATAAAATAATTTAATACCCTCCTGCAGTGTCACACTATTTTATAGACAAAACAAAGTCATTTAGTAAAAAACATAAATTTTACAGGAGAAAATAATGTTCAGTGATTTTTTTGATAACTTTTAATTTAGAAGTAGTTCTTAAAAAAGAATGAAGAAAAAAAATCGCCAAAGCTTCTGTTTTATAAGGAATAAAACATTAAAAAATTATCTTTGTTTCCCAGAAAAAAAAAAAAAAATAATAAAACCAAAAGAAAATAGGCTCTACCATATTCTGCCTTAATGGATGTACTTGCATGCCCTACTACATGCAAGTAGCAGCACAAGAAGACTGGCCAACATGTACCTAAAAGCTTGTGTCCTGGTCACCTCGTTGGAATGTAAGGAGCTTTGAGCTGACTCCAGGGACTCAGGGTGTGGGTGGGGGTAGAGGACACGGAAAGCAATGACTGATGCAAGCCCCAGCCCCATCAGAATGGATGGCACAACTCACAGCATCCAGACCATTCTGTCACGGCCTGTTTTACACACCTTTCAGAGGCACAAGGAGGCAAGTAGCAGCTGCTAGGTTGCTGTAGGATATTTCTACAATGTCTGTGTGTATTTAATCATGCTAAACTCACATAACTCTTTTGGTTTGGTGGTTGTCCCAAAATTCAAGTGGCCTTCATCTGACAGTTTAGGAGTTGAGAGATGAGAGAAAGACAAAAGGATTTATTTCTTTCCTTATCACATCCTCCCTTGGATGGGAAAAAGGAAAGCTTCCTTACAGATAGGATATTCCAGATAGAATAACTAGCCTCATGTCTTCATCTCCTGATTCTTACACTAGAGATGGAAAAATAGAAAACTAACCTTTGTTAGGCTCCTTTAGGCTTATTATTGCATAACTTCATAGTGCAAAGACTAATAGATTGAAGTTCAGCCCTGCTATGCCCAGCCTTGTTTTATCCTTGCTCTTGGGATTTGTGATGAGCTGGTAATCAAGTGGCACCACAAGAGCTCTGCATCACTGGTAGATTGCCACAGCCCAAACATCTCCCAGTCATCCTTCTGTTATTTGCTTTAAAAAAAACATGTCAATGTACACCAAACAATAACAGTTTCTATCACATTTTTATTTTGTGATAGGATATTTATATTTAAGAGAAATTTCCATGATATCATGATGATTTTTACTCAAACAAAAAATAGATAAAAAGAAAAATAAAATACTAGATTGTAGGCAGAAAAGCAATAAATACTTCATATTATTTCTACATCAATTACTTTCTGGCTTTAATAATTTTTTTCAACTTTCTATATGTTTTTCTGATTTCTTTTGAATAAAAGTTTATATAAAGTTGTAGACCTAGTCCCCTGAAAAATACGTTGTAGTCAGGAAACTGTAGTACATTTGAATACATGCATACACACATAAATACACGCATACATAGATACTTTTAGACAATGTTGCACATTTCATCCACCACAACTTACTGCATAAAATAGAAATTTCATCTGCAGTTCTAGTCAAGTTCTTAAAAAAAACCATCTAACACACAAAAGATCTGTCACAACAACTGCAGAGTGCTTCTCAGGTTGAGAAAAATGGTTATGGATTCAGGAATTTTAAAAAAGGGCAGAAATTATTGCAATTTGCAATATTTAATTATTTAATAAAATATATTATTACTTAATAATTTATGACATGACCGTCTTCAGTACAGATTAAAATCAGAACTACTACTAACAGTCACTTTCAAAAAGCAGCTTGTGGTATCAGGAAAATCTCTTCTCATCCTTACCTATTGAAGTAATACACAGAGCTTGGGATTCAGCATCAATTAGGGAGTAACTCTCTACAGTTTGCCCTGTAGTAGATGTCAGGCAATGAAAGGCTAGCAGCTGGCTATGGAAGAAAAGAGAATAATATGCTAATAGGAAAATGTGTTTAGTCATATTCTATGTTTAATGAGGTTATTGTAATGTGGTTGCTTTCTCAGGCTCATAAAACCAGAGAATACCCAAGGAATATCTTCTTCCCAGAAGCTTTTCTCTTCATGAGGGAGGAAATGCTGACTCTCCATAAAACACCATGTAACCTCTTTAGTAATAACATAACTGTCTTAGAGTTTCAGAGTCCTCATAACAAAATTCCTTAGAAACCAATACTCTGCAGTGGTGCCATGCCACCTCTATATTGTGCTGGAAAAATACCAGCCTGAAATAACAGAGAAAAGGAACCCAACTGAAAAAGAATCTGAAGCTTTATAACTTCAAAGGAATGATTTAAAATGTGAAACATGCTGATATTTTTTTCTGATTGTTTTTTGAAGTGTGTGGAAATTGGATATTACCTCTCTAAATCACATAATTTTTATTTAGTTCATTCTTTAATCTGTTCTCTGACTTACTTAAATTATTTAATGATCTCTAATATATTTATGATGAACACATGACCATGCTAAACCCTAGTTAAAGGCTAACAGCTGAAGCACATTAGATGAATATCCTTGGAATTCAAATGCTGCTACAAAAAAATAAGAAATTAAATCCTATTCAAAAAAACCACAAGTGGATGATCTTGCATTTTTAAAGCTGCAAAATCCAAAGTCTCATCTTGCTCTTAGTCCCTTTACTGAGATCATTATCTTGTCTAATGGCCTGAAATTGCTTTTAATATACTCAGTCCAGTTCCAGCAGTTATAAAATCCCAACTCTGCTAACACTGCACAAAACTGAAAAAGGCTGTCCTATAAATCAGTAAATTTCAATTAAATCCCAAGAGTCAGGCCAAGGTTTATTTGGTAACTTAGAAGGCTACCATGGGAAGGTATACACTAACTTGCAAGAATGAAATTTAGTCAATAATCTGTTTTCAGATTATGTCATGAACAAGAAAGGAAAATAGCTCTTGCATTAGATAATAAATAATAATTAACCTAATACCTACCCTAATAAAAAATAACTCCTAAAAGATATTGCCAAAAGTTCTGAATATCTCACCTACCAAAATTAATCATTCTTTTCTCTTGCTAAAAATGGCTCATCTGTACAGTTGCATAAAGCTTATTTTTTATTATTTTAAAGCTTATTTGCAAAATTTATTTTGCAATAATTTCTTTTTTTGGGGGGTGTGGACCACAATTTACTACAACAGGTTTTGCTAATAGAATTTACTGTATGAAGATAAATCAAGGATTTTTTCTTTTGAAGCATAAAATGATGTTTTGCTTGAGCACACAATCAGAATAAAGCATCAAGTAACCTGATTTTGTATTACATGTCATCTCTTTATATGTGGAAAATTATGAAAACAATAATGGAACCTTCAATGGTTTTTGTTTTGGTTTTTTTTTTTTTTTCTGGTTTAGGAAATAGTAAGAAGTATAAAGCAGAACCTTTGTTTCTCAAAGAAGTTTATACTCCCTCACACATCACATTTACAAAATCAAGAAGTCAGCAAATGTTCCTACTGCCAGCAGTGTGTCAACACTGCACAATTGAACAGTTGCTGAGTAGATACTTTTCATAACTTGAAGGTAGATTGAAATGGTTGCTCTGTGAAATTATTCAGTCATAAATGATTGGAATTACTTGTGGCCTCAAAACTTTCTGAAAGAAGTTGACTGGAATCATGAAAGGACGTCATCCGATGCTTTGAGTGTTCTTTCTCCTTTGTAAACAGTGTGTTGATTCTTCACATTATATTCAATGGAAAGCATTAGAACAATTTATGTGTCTTTTGACTGCTTTCCATGCAATATGCTGGGATATAAATTTTTCAGGTTTTCTTGTTCATGTGGCTAAAAATGAAGGAATTTAAGTTTCATCTAAGACGAGAAATGAGAAATGTTGATTTTTCTTCTATTTGGCAAACTCCTGAATGGGCTGCAGTTTAGTTATGCAATTACCTGTGAACAAGTCCCTACAGCTGAATTTCAATTTCCATGATGCAAATCAATCAGTAGTTTTTAGAAGTCATCACTTCTTTTGCAGAGCACAAGTTTTGATACATCATGGGAGGCAAAGTGCACACACTACCACTAGCCTCGAGTCCATCAGCTTTGTCATTTGTAAAGAAAAAGTAACAGATTTTAGCTTAGCAAATTTATCTAGGTGTGTTTGCCTGTATTCATCATGTTGAAATGTTTTTCAAGGAGAAGAAATTAACAGGTACAGAGAATATTTTCAGTCAAATTCAGTGGAGCTCAGAATTTGTAGAAATATGATATTACATCTTAGAATAATAGAGTCATATAATAGCTTGGGTTGAAAGGGACCTTAGAAGTCATCTAGTTCCAACCTCCCTGCCATGGACAGGGAAAGTTCCAGTGGACCAGATTACTCAGAGTTCCATCTAGCCTGGTCTTGAACACCTCCAGCGATGAGGAGTTCACAACCTCTCTGGGGAACGTATTTCAGTGCCTCACTATTCTTGTAGTAAAGAAATTTTCCTAAGAAGAAATCTTAGTGAGTTTCAGTTCTTGAAGAAGTACCAACAAGGTCAGATTGAGTTGCTAATCTTGCAATATGTGGTTTGCCCAATATTTTGAAATTCTACTGAGTTCATCTGTCCAATTGCTTGAGGCATCTTCTGCATTTAGTTTGTTGCAGCATGAGTTTCTATGAAACAGAGTCCTAGTGTGAGTCACATTTTATTGGTGATTGCTAAATGTAATAGATACCCCCTGTTTTAATATAGGCATCTAAAATACACCTAAAATATATTAGCACAACTTTACTGAAGTTTCCTAGATTTGCTGAAATCAGTAGAGAGGTATTAATTCACTCTGTCTCTAATTCCAGTCTGATAGCTTGCACCTACTAGTCCCTACCAGTTATGGCCTCTGACCTGTAAAAGCAAACGTTCTTCTTCCTCCTCAAACCCTACCAATACTTTGTAATAATGGCATAACCTTTTATTTGGACTAGAAATGCTGGGGATTTTTTTTCCCAGATAAGAAATGCAGCTATTTACATTGGTATCTAGTGAATGAATACAACAGCATTTCTCAAAATCAGAGCTCCTCCTGGGCTGTAGGATCATTGTATATTTTTGTATGTAAGCTGTTCTGACTTGTTTCCTTTTTGAAATGGAACCCTTGAAAGCTACAGCTGCAACTATGAAAATGCATGAGGAGTTTAGAGTCTTTGTGAGATTTTATTCATCTCCCTTTGACAAGGCAGCAAGTTGTTTGTGAAAGACCTACATCAGATGCTTATGTTTATGCTATGCACTCCCATGGTAATAGGTTTCTCATTTTATTTCAAGGTTTAGAATTTTCTTTCCTTTTACAGATATCCTGAAATTTCTGTAGAAGGAAAGATTCCTGTGACTATTCTACTCACTGAAATTTGAAAAAAAATTATGGACTTCTGGGAGAAACTTGCCTTTTCTTCTCTAGGGATGGAATGGCAGGAAAATTGCTGACTATTAATTGTGGTTTCAATGGTAGAAGTGAGGCACAGTTGACACGAGAAGGAGGATGTTCCCTAAAGTCTTCCCCCAGAGTCTCAGAGTAGGATCCAGGAAAGAATAGAAATTGCAATTCCTATAGACAGAGAAAGTATTAAGTAAATATACACTGTTCTATCTTGCAGCCTAGACATCCCAGAGGCCTGGAATCCCTTGAAGACTTATGAAAGTGGTACAAGTAAAAGTATTTTCATGCTTGCTTCTTCATACCTAAAACTCAAAAATCTCACTGTTTTAGCCACATGCTGATCTACAAAACCTAGCACAAAAGAACACAAGTGACAACAACTGATCATAACAAAACACAGAAGAGAAGAAAACCTAGGCAATCACAAATTTCAGGTAATTATTGAATCAATAAGCAATTCAGTAAGTCTGAGAAAACACTCACCTTTTCAGAATAAAAGCCAGCATCTGTGCAATAATAGATTCTGTGTCAGATCAAATTGGTCAAGCTGATAGAGTTATTGGCTTCATTGTACATGAAAATATTGACTGGCACCACCAAGTTTAAAAAAAAAAAAAAAAAGCAAGGAAACAAAAGACATAGACACAATAATGACATTTGCTATAGTTAAAAATATAGGACTATAATCCTGAAGATAAAGAGCAGTTAAATTCTTGGTTAACTTCAAATAATTTTTCAGCCTTGCTTGGTTTTATCTTCTTAAATGTGCCTCTAATTTCTCTGTTCTTTCTCTGCAACCCACAGCTAAGAGATTCTAGTTGTCTATAGTGTCTGTATTTAAAGGGTAAGCTGAGGAAGACTTTTTGCTTAAAGATGTGCAATAAAATGCCCTGACAAGTTAGTTCTGCCTCTTGAAAAGAATACCTGACTATTGCCTTTGTTTCTTTGTTCCAAAAAATATAAGAAATGTGAATCTATTCTCCAGAAACACTTAATTTTGCTTGTGAAAATATCATCAACTGTTCACTGACAGATGTTTTGGTTTTGTTTTGCATCCTACACACAACTGTTTCCTGTACTAGAGATCTTGGCCTTATCATATTAAACTATGACAGGCTACAAGCCACCCAGATGAGATGAAGCCTGTGGAAGAATGCTTTTTTTTTTTTTTTTTAAGTGCACTGTGAAAGTACCATGAAATTTCCTATTTGAGCCAGCTGTGAAGCTTCCAGAGGTTTCCTCTACAGCAAGTACTGGGTTAAGATTAAACTCAGCAAAACGCCTGAAGAGATACTGAATAGATTTGATACAAATTACACTGTCCTGCTGGTTTGAAAGTACACATTACTAGAATCATTAACCATAATCATCCTCAATTACAAGCACTGTAAGCACACATACAGCAGACCAATAAATGAAGCCATTGTTTTCATGCAATGCCCATAATTTAGAAAGACATGGCCACCTCATCCACAGTTTGACACAAAGATCTAATCTCCAATAGAATATTCTGAATTATTTTTGTGGTCTGAAATTGATGCCTCTTTCATGTCTCTTTTTTTTCCCATTCCTACTAAGAGAATCAGTCTTTCTATGTCTCATTATCCTAGCTCATATAAAAAACACATTTTCAGTTTGGAGAGTTTTTTATGAACTCCCATAAGCAGGCAGCAGGGCTCACCACTCTGAAAGTTTTCTCCAGGAAATCTTTCATGAAGTAACATTGTTGACATATTTCCACTGTGAATAGAGCAATTGAAAAAGGTACAGACCACAATAACAATGAAAGAGAATGAAAGAGGTTGTTGTTTTTTTTGCTATCCATTTTTGGGTCATCTCCTACTATTTTATTAGAGTCTTCCTGCCAGTTCTTCATGAGAGCAATGCTTGCAGCACATACAGCTCACATCCAGATGGAGAACAGAAAATGTTAAAGTACATTTTAATAATGTATAATCTATTGTATGGTGCCAGTAAGTAATGTTATAGGGGGTACTATTACAGTAATCTTTTCCTACTTGTTTCCTACTTCCTAAATTGTTTCCTACTACTTTCTCTAATGAAATGACATTTTTGAGAAACAATTCGCTATGGTAATTGAAAATCCCTCTTGGTTTCACTGGGGTAAGTAAATATATCTTTTGTACTTGCATATAGCATATATTACTGCAGGTACAGCTGATAACACTACCTATTATTAGAGCTGCCAGGTATTTTATAATGGGAGGGTTTCTTTTCATTTGCTCATAGCCTTAGCAATTGTATATATTTGGGTTAAAAATTCTTACACTTCATCTGTCACAAAATCAGAGCATTTTTACCTGTTTGGTGAAAATTTTGCTTAAAAGCTTTATTACTTCTTAGAGAGGAATTAATGAGGTTAATTTAGTCTTCTGCCTATCTTAAAATAGAAGTACTTTCATGTTTCCTCCTGGCTTTTTAGAAAACAAGATTTGAAGGTGTTTGGGGGTCAAGTGTACACATTTTGTTGTCCCTGTGGAAAATGATCAAAGGTTAGACAATTTATAAAGTTTTTAAAATTGTGATTTGAGCTGAGTTGGAGACAATTTAAGACTTCAGCAGGTAGCATACTCTGAGGAACGTACACTGGCTATGCCAATTGATGACATTTTCCCAAAATGAGGTTACAAACTCCTACAGGGCTGTCTCTGACCTTTCCCAAGCTCACAACGTGCTAGTGAGCAGTGCTTTTGATGCTATCCCAGCTGTACTGAGTTTGGAGAGCACTGACCCAAGCTCTGATGTGGAAAGTTTCTTAGCTATTGATGTTTGCTCAGTTAGAAAGAAGTGGAGGAAGGTGAAGCAGAGGCATCGTGTTGCCTCTGAAAGCCAAAGCTGTGTAGTTCTGCTGTTTGGAGGGGAGGTCAGCTCTGTTCTCTCTTTGGCTACAAACATGATCTACAGCGAAAGTCTACAAACAGCGAAAGTCTTCCGTGGGTGCAAACAGACACCCTACATAACATGGCCAGCTCGGTCGCTGAGGCCTTAGCGAGCTGGGGACATTCTGATGAGACACATCAGGTGTGAGATCAGAGGAGCTCCAGAGCAGGGAGCAAAGTGTCATGGTGAATCATGCACTGCTCTGCAGGAAGCAGCTCTTGGATCACACCCACATTACCGCCAAACTGCCTAAGCAGGTGCAAGGAGGGGCCCAGCAAAGTTCACCAATCCTGAACTTCCCTCTCAGAGAATCATTCGCTAAGCTTTTCTGCAAGCCACTCTCACAAAAAGAAAATGAAAAGTTTCTCTAAGTCCAGTCTGAACTTTTTACATGAGTATCCTCCAGCAGAAATTACAGTTCAGGATTCCTGAGTCTTATGACACAATTGGGAACTCTCTGAGTTGTTTGGGTTTGTTTTTGTTTTTTTTTTTTGTCTTTAGGAGGAAGTTATGACAACAAGCTGAAACTAGATCAGCACAATTATATACAGTTGGGAGCCTTTTAAATAACTCTTTCCAACAAGCTTTGGGAACACATTAAAAAGCCTTTGGCCATCAGCAGAGCTATTTCTGAATATAGCAACTAGTTACTGTAAACAGGAAATCTAAGCTTCACATTCTTTTTAGATTTACATCATCACTGAAAAGATTTGAACACAATAAGCACATTATTTATTGCTAGGTAAGAGTAAGGGTTAGTTTGGCACCACAAAACGGATAGCTGAGAGTATGAGATGTGGTTACAAATTGCTTTCAGGGGCTTTTTGAAAGTTAGTAGTATTTAAATTGAATCAGGAATGCATCCTTTGATATTGAGTTATGAGTAGGGGGATAGTATATGAGAGGATTTATTTTCTGAAAACATTTGGAATTATTTTTGTTCTTGACTTGCTGGCTAGTTACTGAATTGTTTCTGATTTCACTCTAAACCGGCAGAATATTACATCCTGGAAGTTCAGCATATTCCTAAAGTGAGCAAAAATCTTGCCTCAGAGCTGAAGTCTTGATCTTTATTCAAATAAAGACTATTTTTAGCTAAACTAAAAATATAAGTATTTTCCTTAAAGTATATAAACTCTCCTGTAACTTAACTTTGGTAGCTTGTGTTATCTTGAAAATAATATATTAATTCCTTTGGGAATTAAAGAAGAAGAAGGAAAGACTGTCAGTAACACAATATCGGTCTAGGTAATGTCTTTCAGTTATTCCTGAAATAAATCTGATGTTTTCATAATCTGGTTAGATAAGCTCTGCAGTTCTGTTAAGAAAGGTCTTTTAAAATTTATGGCCTTCACTAAAAATAGTCAAAGATGGTGAGACAAAATTATTCTATTACTTCCAAAGGTATTAGAGTAATTCAGGGAGCCTGCAGAACCAAATGGTTTGAGGTTTAAAAGAACAGAAAAAAATCAATCTACCAATGCAACAAATGTACTAATGTGTAAGCAAAAGGTGTCTAGAATAAACTGTTCCTGGGTTGGTTAGCAGCTGTGTGGAGTGATCACTCAGCTCTTAGCTGTCAGCTCCCTTAAAAGTCTCACCTAAAGGAGGTAGTGTCATTCCCACCTTTGGCACCTGTGTAGAATATGTAGGGGTGTATGTTACAGAGGCCTTGAGAAACTGCAAAGACACAAGCACAAATGAAGTCATATTTTGAGCAGTATTGGCAGGATCAGTATGGATTCATGGCTAACGATTATATTTGTTTTTTAATTAACTGTTTAATATGATATAGGGAAATCTGTGTTTGTCTTACTAGGCCCTGCATTACGAGGCTTGTAATAAGCTTGTTTAAGGTCAATTGACAGATAAAACTTCTCTCCTAGCACAGTTGAGAGTAGTGTACAAATAAAGTGATACCATTTTCTGCAAATATTTGCCAAGGACATACAAAAGGACTTCTGTCAAGCTTGCATATTCTTTTTGTTAATGGCTTTCATGCCCCTAACCACAGATTTCAGGAGCTAAAATCTTTCCATCCCACTGATAAGGGAAAAACACAAAGAAGACTGACTGTAGGTTTGCTGAGAAGGATGGCATCTTTGGGGTGGATCTCCAGCCACCAAAGGGTGCAGGTGAGGGCCAGGAGACAGAGTCACATTAAAAAGGGAGTGGGTGACTTAGTTAACAGCTGGGCCTTAGTTGAACAAACTGAAAAGCAGAATGCTTTCCTGCATTAAGGGGAAAAGACTCCATTAAGGAAACAGATGCTGGACTCTGTAGATCATGAGATCCTCATGAAATGAAATCTGTAATAAGGAAGAATGAGTTTCAAAATATGTATTAAACATATTAACATATTTTAAATATGTTAAAATACTTTAAATATGTTAAAATACTTTTCTGAAATTCTGTTCTGTAAACTTATTAACTTTGCAAAACTGAACATGGAAAAACCTTCCCACAATTTTCAAAAATTTTCTTTTTTAAAAAGCAATGCAAGTATCATGAGAACATGAGTACCTTTGCTATGGGGTCAGAATGTAGAAATGTGGAGGTAGTTGAAGTATATTTATTTCAATTTGAGCCAATATTTTAATCTCAAAATTAGATTCAAGTTTCTTAAGAATTTCTATTTTTTCTGTACTTGTTCTACTACTTGGAATCTATAAGAACTAATGAGAAGTTTTTGTTGACATTTCACAAGATTGTTTTCAGAATGGCTTTTCAAGAATAGTAATTAAGAAGAAAAGGGTTTTCTTTGTTGGATTTTTGTTTGTTTGTTTTTGTTTTGGGTTCTGTGGGTTTTTTGGGGGGGTTATTTTGGTAGGGGCTGTTTGTTTGGTTAAGAGGGGTTAGGTTGATTTCTTTTTTTAAGAAAGTTTAAACCTAAACTTCTGACTAATTAAGTCTTCATTTGGAAAACATTGAAATGAGATTTCAGTCATAGTCAAAGGTCGCAAAGTTTTCTACTGTCTTGTTCTTCACTAGTAAATAGATCTGTTATACAGCTCTAGGAGTCTGTGGGCTGTGATTCCCATCCATGTCTTAAATTCCCAATGACTCAGTGAAACGAAGATTCCAAAAGTGTCTGGGGGTTTTGTTTTGGAAGAATAGTTCTCATGATTTCTTACCTTCCTGGAAATTTTTGGGTCATAAACACTAAGAGTCAGCATTATGGGAGTATTTGTGCTTACCATTTAGCAGCCACCAGATAGTTAAAATAATGGTTGCATTTTGTTCCAAGTGCATTACACTCAAAAACAAACATTCGTTTCCTGAGAGTTTATCTTTTTCTGAGAAAATATTTAGCATGGGAAAAAATATAATTACCAATCAAAAATGTATTTTTTATTTCTTCTGGAAATATGACAGTAGCCACTTCTAACACAGAGATAGAAATTAGGCCTCTTCATTTCTGTTTTCTTACAAACTGTACAGAAAGTATCTCATCACCTCAAGAAAAGCATGTTCAGAGCTCTTCCTAGAAACCTTGGGCAATTTTAGTTTTATTAAATTCACAAAGGACTAATTTGTATCAGAACAGGAAAGAAAAAATTGTCCCTCTTACTATGCTTTAGAATGTAATCATTTAGACCTTGTGATGCTCTCTCCAAGGAAATTTTGGAGGTCCTATCACTCAAGCTCTTTGCAAATAAAATTTAAAAACAAGAGAATACCTTGTAGGGATAAAGTCTGCAAAAGGCAGCTGGGAATAATGAAGGCTGCTCCTCTAATTCTAATTCTATTACTGAAAAAATAATGTAACAGGAAGAGCAAGTTTTCATTTAAAGAGAAGTTTTTAATGAGGTTGAACATCTGAAAGACGTATCCAGATGTACAGACTAAACTGATCATATAGCTATCAAAAGACAAATATGTGTGGGTAGTACAAATTTCCTCCTACTCACAGGTGTGGAATTCCATTCAGTCTCCATGTACTGTCTTTGCCAAACATTCCCCATTATTTTTAATCCTTTTGCTTTTTAGCCTAAATTCCTTTGGATAAACAGTATATATGATTATAACTGGCTATGCATGTGTCATATGTCTGTTCTCTCAATTCTGACAAAATTGGAACAAGCGGAATTTGCTGTAAATATAATTAATGGTACTAGAAAATGTACAAAATAGACAGGAAGAAAAAAAGAAACTCTCTTAGTGTCTTATAGAGACAAAGCACACTTACAAGTGCCAGAATCACAACAAAACCTTCAAATAAGACTCACATCTTCTTAGGCACCTCAAAGAGACATCATTCTATAGGACACCACATTCATTAGTTCATACACTCCAGGAATTATTTGTATTCTTTTGTCTTGCCTGCACTTTTCCCTGAAGTTAACATCCTGCATTCCTGGAAATAGATTAGAAAGGAGTAACTTTTTTTTCCCCAATATGGCTATGATCTGGGATCAGCAAGGAAGGGATCAAGTGTTAGAAACTTCCCTGATTTCTTTCTTTTTGAACTAAACCTAACAATAACTGAGGCAAGGGATTTTTTCTCCTCCAATGTACAGCTCATCTAATACCTATTTATGGTGTAAGCCTAAAGTGTCATCTGATGGTAATAATACCCCCAGTATCTGAAATTCAGATAATTATATCATGCTTATAATTATATCATTGGCTGCTATTAAACAAACATTTTTGGGAGATCAGGTCACATTCACCAAGTTTTTCTGGAGCAAACTGTTAAGCATCCAAACATAATTAGATATTTCTATGAGCAGCTCCATAATTATGACCAGCAGTGAAGAAGAAATCAATCAATCCACAGTCACACAGAATTAAAAGACACAAACACACAGAAAAGAGATGAGTTGACAAAATTCAGTATTTCCAACTACTGACAACTGTTTTATACTCTGGTGATATCTTTCATGAAAATGTCCTGAAATTAATTGGTGATCAGCATAGAGAAATCCGCTGGAGTTTTTTATCAACTTGGAAAATGCAGGGCAGAGCATAAAAGGAGGTTTTTAAATCTGCCATTTAATAGCTGGGTATATTAAACATTCAGCACATCAAGCAAAGGTAGAGCAAAGTTCAAACTGACAGCATTGAGGTAGGGAAGGATCTGAAAAATAAGCTGCACACCCATAATGGGGCTGGAACAACCATGCTAGTTTCTATTTGCTATCCCTTATAAAGATTATATACTGGAATTGTGTTTGCAGCCCTGTGCCACATCACAAGATGAAATCTGGATAATACCTGGGCCTATGCTATCACTCCGCATTACAGAGATGGCTGCAAACTACAGTGAGTGTTGAACACCTTTGACATAGTTTTTTCCATCAAAATCTTCTGCATCTTATTTGTTTCAGTCACAAATAGTGGCCTAAATACTTTTGCACAGACTTTGTCTCCCAGCTTCATCCCTTTATGTGTGTGTTTGATATGTGACATGTAATATCAGAGAGTCAGAGAAACATTTTTTTTTCTCTGTAGAATTACGGCTTCCTTCTCTTATTTAAGGCTCTAAAAATCTTTACCTCATTTTGTCTCAAAGAGATATTGACCGTAATCTTCTGTCCAAACTATCTTTGGGTGTAGTAATATTACTGTAAATACCTGGATCCTCTGTGTTTTTTCAAAGTCACATTTGCCACCTGGTAGCAAGCATTCATTAAGGAGACTGCTGTCACCTTAGACTTTTCATATTCATTCAGCCATTTTTTCCTGGCAGTGAGACATTCTGTCATTTTGAAAGGATTACCTTGCATTATAATTCAGGGTCAGCATATCCAAAGCTATAAAACCTTCTAAGTGATGGATCTCTGCAAATCTTCTCTTTTTTTTCCATTCTATATTGTCACATTGTCAATCAAGACAGTCCAGACTCTTCTGGTACATAGGAACCTTCTTGCAAAAACCAGAGCTTTGGAAATGTATACATTGGTTGTATGATGGAATATTTTAAGAAATTCACTGTGGGTCTGACTGTATGGTTCATTTGGGTTCATAATTTGCTGTTTGAAAAATTATAGTAAGAGAGATTAAGTGAGAGTCCATGCTTCTCAAAAGCTATTGTTTGTAAGTCACAGATCAAGCCATCTTTGAAGAACAAAATAGCTACAAGATCAAAATAGATAACAATGTCAATGACACTGAAAGTACAAAAAAAAGGTGATGATCAGGGCTTGTATTTGTGTCTGAATGAGTCCGATCTTGGGACATATTCCAGTAAAAGAGGATTATGTCTAAGAAGTTTCGCCTGTACACCTCAAGCTTTTTTAATCATGGGTAGTTTTACCTTTCTGTGACAGTGAGATGTAAATCATAGCAGACTGAGTTTCTGAATGCTGTGGCTCGTAGGGGCCAGCTGTTCACCTCACTGATTTGGCAAATCCCGGGGGCATGCTCTGCTGCAAAATAAGCAACTGGTAGCTGGGTAGTAAGTGTCCCGTGAGACCAACCACCACATAATGTATATTTGACCATTGCACACTGTTTTGATCTTACGACCTTTCCCTCAGTGGATGGCACCTCTTTCAGAGCTTCCTGCACACGACAAAGGAGAATTACTATCAGAAAGTGACCCTCTTTTCTTTCCCTTTCTATCAATGTAAAGCTCTCTTCATCCTCAAATAAGAGGAAGACTTGACCTGTCCATCTTTTGAGAAGATCCTGTGGTATTTGGATCGGGGGAGGGGGGTTGGAAGGAGCAGAAATGGACACTGAGGGAGGAAGGAAAAAAAGGAAAAAAACTTTGTTCAATGCATTTGGGTAGTAACAAGGTCAGACTTGGTTCCTGAGTGTTTGATCTAAATTATTTTTTGTCCCCCCAAACATAAGAGCTTACATATAACACAAGTAGCCAACAAGACAGAATATTTCTATATTGCATTAAATCATTCTTATTTTTCAATAAGAAAATAAGAATTCATTTCTTAACTGGAGGAACTTTTCATGTTCTTTTAACTATTCTCTTTTAGCTATTTGTGTACATAGGCAAGACATTAACTCATAATTTTGGAGAAACCCTTTGTTTTGTTTGTTTTATTTTCCTGTGTTGCAGAAAATTTATTTCTGCTTCTATAATTTATTATTGTTAGTTTTAAACAAAAAAAATATTATTTAATATAGATTTAAAAGTAAAAAAAATCCAAATTATTAATGTTTTTTTTCCTGTGCTGTAAAAACAGTCTAGCAAGAATAACATTACTTTTCTTATTCTGATATTTCTGAGATGGAAAAGAGTTTTATACGAGAGGAACTTACCTGAAGTTTTTGTTGCTGTTGTTGTTGTTGGGTTTTTGTTAGCTGCTGCTAAGTTCTCAGAAAAATCTGACCTTTTTTAATAGACTTTGTTAAAAAGTTTTGATTCTGTGCATGCCCTATCACATTAAGGTGGTTCTCCTACTAACCTAATTAGCTTGGATAATTCTAATGACAGTGTTAGCAAAAAATATTTGAAGTTTCAGATAAATGTTTTGAAAAGGTAGAAAAAAAATTCAATACATCTGGGCTTCTTATATTTAAAACATATTATATATATATATACACATATATATGTGTACATATATAAATATGTTGAGGATACCCATTTTCTAAACTTTCTAAACTTTTTTACTACCCTCTCACTAGAAAGAAAAACATGCTCCCTCCTCTGACTTGCAGAGACAAAAAAAGGACCCTAACTTCATAATCCTCTCATTTAACATGTCAGAGTGAGTGTAAAACAAATTATTGAGATGAGGAAAGCTTAGAAATGAAGAAATAATATGGCATGGCATGGCATGATGTGCTCTGTTTGTCCCATAATAACTGGCTGTAGATATAACCTTCCTGGGGCAGTGCTATTATAAAATGGGTTCTGTAGGCAGAGTCCTGTACTGAAATCACCATCCTAAGATTGATTTCAAATTCCTTGGCAACGCTTAGCATTTAAACCATTTAAGACTACATTTTTTAGATACAGCTTTGATTTTTCAGGCCTTCGCCTCTCAAGATGTGAAAACAGCACTTCCTCATCTCAAAGCATCTATATATAGGATAACGTTTTACAAACATAAGTTGTATCCTCCTATAAGTTCCAGTTCAGCTTCTGAAAGCCACTTGCATAATATCTAACACTGATGCTGCAGGCTCAGGCTAGACGTGTCCCCCATGTGTGTGTGCAGGGACAGACAGACATATATTTCACAGGGAAAACTCATTGGATGGGAGACACTAATTCACTCGCTTCTGTTTTCCTTTGCCTCTAAACAACTCTGTTGTCCTACATGTTAGTCCACACGTAGGAAGCCTATATGGCTTCAGAGAGTGGGTATTTTTGGCTGTTAAATCCCATTATTATTAGATTTAGAAGCAGGGCTTATGCTAGGGCTCTTGCCGGCTTTTGTTTGGGATTTTATTCATTCTTTATCAGAAGATTATGTTCTTTGTTTCCTGTATATTGCCACTTTGATTAATGCCCCCTGATATTCTATATGGTTTAAGAGTAAAGCATCTTGCTGCTGTCTGGGCCTGTAGTTATAGAAACACAGAGACAAACATGCAAATTTTTTCATCTGCTTGTACAATGTCTGTAAACACCATCTCACCAAAAAGGTTTTCTAATATTTAGCCTCCTCATCCTCCATGTTAGTGCCAAACAGAGAGCTATGGTTTACTGCTGCACTGTGGTTAGAGGACCATGCTGAAATGCAACACTATCAAGGGATGATTTAGTGTATTAAAAGGTCAAATGTACATTTGTCTTGGATTTTTGTCTTTGCTAAAATATTCTTGACGTGATAAATGCTGGCTTAACCTGAGTGATTCTATGCCTCCTTCAGCTCATTTTGAAGTTGTATCAATGCTGAGCAGATTTCCATTAGATATTACTCTTTGTGAAAGTCTCAATTATATTTCAACAGGTTTATTTCTTGAATACACTACATTTCCTTTACATTAGACAGGTTAAATTTTTTATAAAAATGTCAGATACCATAAAACTGAAATTATTGATTCCATCAGAGAGATTTCACAGTCTTTGTAAAAATTGATTGCTCCAGGATTTTACTTGTGTTTTTAAACGTAGGATCTGATGTGAATTTCACTTCTATGGACATCAACCCTTTCTAATCTGATCTTGTTTGGTGGATATTAACATCTGTTGCAGTGTTGTTTTTTGAATACTAAATACCAAGATTAAAATTAGTTACTTTAAAAATAAAATTACTTGAAAATGTGCTAAATATATCTGTAGTCTTTTTTTTTTTTTTTTTCTGGGAAATTATTTGAAAATAGCATATTGTGATTGTTTACCAATTCTTCTGAAAACAGATTTACTAAATATGACATAAATGTATAGACTGTATAGCCATTATGCAGCTGAACAAAACATTCAATGCATCCCACCATGATCCCAAGGTCTGGATATTTCAAATAAATATGTTTTTAACCATGGAATATTCTATCTTTTGAGAAATGCAGACACTAAAAAAATTCTTTAAAATAGAAAATTTGCAGCTCATTGAAAATGTAAAATACATTAAATTAGGCAGAAAAGAACAATACTCTTGAGAAAAAGACCCACTCAGTTCCAAGTCAAACTCATCTTCATGCCTTCTAGAATTTAATTGTTAGTAATGTTGAGGAATCCTCTGATTCCTCTTGAGGAAAACGGGTGCACCTGTTTTCAAGGGTAGCTAGATCTAGGGTCTGGTGAGTAACCTCTGAGAATAAACTCCATAGTTTCTCTGTATATGAAGAATTCTTATGCCATCCTAGGGAGAATATGTTATTTCTGAGCTGTATTCAATTTTTTTTACTACTATGAGTGTAAATAAATATATAAATTAACCTTGTATGATTTAATACTCATGAAAAATTGTGGAGGTATTTTGCATCAATTACAAATGAACTGACTCTTTGATTCATGTTGTTAAATGAAATACAACAAATTATTATTGTTCATAGGTTGAAAAAGAGGCCTTAGCTTGGTGTGTGCAAACTGAAACTTCAGTAAAAGGCCAGAGGGTTCTTATTAATTCTTGTTAGCCTGATTACAAATTCGGTGTAGAGAAAGTCTGAGAAGAGATATTCCTACTTCATACAGACCAGGGAAGCATTTTAAATCCCTCAGACAGAATGTATTCATCTTTCATTTCACATATAAAAGAGAGTAGAGAGGAAACCAACCTTAGAAAACAACCTCTTCACACTTTTTATTTCTATCTATTAGTTTACTGTGTTTAATATTGACCTTTACTGATCAGGGGAAACTCTTGCAGGCATCATAATGGAAATGCCAGCCCAAGAAGCACTAATGACAAGAATGTTTCATCACAAACTGAGACTTATTTCTGAAAAACTGCCATGTGAGATGGTTACTGACACTCAGTTTCTTCCTACCACCAATTCCTGCCCAGCTCTGTGAAAAATACCTGAAATAGCCATGAAATATCTTGCAAAAGTTGGTTTCTAAAGTTATTTAGGAAAAACCCTTACTCAATTGCATGTCTTGGTTGCACTCCTTGAATTACCTTTTTTTGTATTGCTTCCTGAAGGGAAGGAAAAAGATAGATCTATAAAAAAATCCTCCATCAATTCTACTTTTTCTGGTTGGAAAATTCCTCTGCTACAAACATGACATCATCTTCTAAGTTTATGCTGAAAATGTATAAATAATTAGTAACCTGTGGTGAGAAAAATAGGTGAAACCCTGCCTAGTAGTGTTTCCTGGTCCCAAAATCTCTGTACTGTAGATTTTATGTTTCTGCTCCTCAAGTTGTGAATGAGGAAGCAAGGAATTTTTCTTTTCTGCAATAGAATATTTTCCTGTGGGTTTTCCCAGGTTGCTTTATGACTCTGCATGAATCCCACTTATGGTTCAATTGATTCCAGAGGAGGTAATATAACAACAAATGCTCTGAAATAAAAAGTGTGCATTTCACACTTAACGCCACAGAGTAATATATTCAGGACTTAATATGAAATGGTGCCCATTTCACTCTCACAGAGTTTCAATTAAATCTCTTTTGGGTCTATGCTAATACCAGGCTGGTGGTAGTTGAATAGTGTTGAATTTATTTTCATCGTGCTTTGTCTTTGGAGGTGCAATAGGTGTAATTGAAACTTTGACCAACTTTTCATTATAGGAAGAATAAGCTCATCCATCAGTGCCAAGATCAGGAAGTTGGTGTCATACATCAAGCGTCATTTAGCACATGCACATCATTCCCAGAGATCAATTATTACAATATTTATTTTAAATGGCACAGGTTGAAACCAAGAAAGTGAGACATCCATCTTTATCAGCTACATACCTTTAATTCCTAACAGTGTTAACTGCAAATTTGGTGGTACAGCCAGGCACACTCTAAATTTTGTACAAGTAATAATTTTTAATTTCATTTAGACACATCCCAATTTATCTTCATTGTTCATCTTTTAGAATTCAATAAATTCTTGCTTTATGAAATCAGTCATGAAACTCTTTTCTGAATAACTCATAATAACAGCAAGCTGTTGATAAACTCTGCCTGTATTAGCTTGCTGTAACAGCTAAGGCACAAGTTGAAAAAAAAGGCTTAAATAAGTATTAATTTTTCTACCCCCTCTGCACTTCTGCACATGCTAGTCTTTGGGTCTCCCTGCCTCTCTGTGCTCCTTACTGAAATGAAAACTTGTATAATGGAAACATGACAGAAAACAAGAACAAAATAAAACATCTCTAATACAAGCTGAAATCTTCTTATCAATTAATTTTCATTTTATAGTCATAGTTCCCACCAACCAACCTTAATCTACACATTTTGCTCTCTTTTCATTTCCCTCAGATTTCTATCCACCCTTCTCTCCCTGGCTTGTTCTTCTTTGCTAGTGGAAATCTTGAAATTTAATGTCAAGGAGCCTGCTGCTTGCTTTGATGTTAATAATTTGCCCAAACTGATATAATCACTTTTTAAGTGTTATCAAGAACAGCTGCTGTGAAAATAATTCAGTGTGTGAGATGGGGGTGGGGAGAAGGAGCGGCTGGTAGAAAGAGAGGTTTGGATTATTATACATGCACAACATCCACAGCCAGGATAAAGTGGAAGATGCTCTGTCTTGCATTTCTGCACTAAAAGATACCTAGAAAAGAAGTAGCTATCATGATACTGAGAAAACAGATAACACACAAATTTAAGAAATGAAAGCTCAAAATTCTGAAACAGTCATAGAAAAATAGACTGGACATTAAAAAAAAAAGTCAGCAGATCCCACTGAAGTCAGAATTTAAGCTACCTAAATAGGAGGGCAATTAGTTTAAAAGAATTCAAATGAAAGTTGCAATTTTTTATATAGTATGCTCCTGTAACTTTTTCTTAGATAGTGGGGAAGGATGGATGTGTATCCATGTATGTACATGTACCTCTGGTGAGTACAAATTATATTCAGCAGAGCAATTGTGGAGCCTCATACCCCCATGCTGTGCGTGTAAAAGGTGTTCCTCACTACAGGGAAGCTGGGGGAAGCTTTACCAATTCCCACCTTTGGAAGTAAGAGAAATGAGAATTGGCAGAAAAACAACAGCCACCTCCTAGAAGTGTCTTACCCTGCAGTGTGCAATGGAGTCGAAGCCAAAACAAAAAAAGGAAATATCCATCACCAGATTTAGAAGACCTCCTCTCCCTCAGTGCTGGCCCTTTTAAGGAGTTGATGTTTGACAGATGGAGGGCACAAAATCCAGTCCCTGTTTACTCCCAGCACTTAATTCCAATTTACCTTTTTGTGATGATATCTTGCAGGAAGATGGGACTGTGAGATCTTTTCTGAACCCAAATCATCCCTTTTGGTTGTGTGAAAGGGTGTCAAGTCCACTGGAAAGAAGGAAGCAGACGAATGTGAGGGAGTTTCCCTCCCTGCTCCTTCTCTTGGGGGAGGATGAAGAGGCCAGGCAAAGCCCAAGAGGATTTTATAGCTCCACATTACTCCTCACTCAAGCAGTACGTGAAGACTTAGGCAAGGCTTCAAATATTGCATAACAGCATTTGGCAGAGACCATCTATTAGAGGTCCCAGAAAAACTGTTAGCAGGGGAATTTGCAGACAAATCTAACACGAAGCATTAGGATTCAGAAGACCTTTGTAAAAAGCCTGAAAAACTGAGAACTAGTTAGAAATACTAACTTTGCCAGCATGTTGAAGTCAGGGTTACAATCTCACAGTGCAGTACATCCTTATACTTCTGTCAGTAATATGGAAAGTTGTATTTGACATTTTAACCTACATTCAAATGCAAAAGTTCAGTTTTCTGGGGTATTACAAGCTCTGAGGAACATAATTTTCTTGGGAGCCATCAAATTCTGTCCTGGATTTTAATATCCATTAAGTGATTAATGCAGAGAGTAGGACACTTTGAGCAGCTGGGGCAGCATTCATCTGTGAACTGGGCCTTTTCCAACTCTAGCAAGAAGCAGGTTAGACCAGAAGAGGAGATCTTATAAGAATGACATAATAATAATTTAATAAAAAACTATATAGAAAAGGAAACTATAAACTGGCAGCAGTTCTGATCTCCTGGTGTTCTAGATCTTTTTGACCTTTTGCCCTTCTCATTTAAAATGACCAAGAAAAGCATAATAAGTACTAAATACTTTAATGCGATAATTTAATTCTACCTGCAGTTACCTGAAAATACATGAGAAAAAGAAAACTTTTGCAGATAATGAAGGATATTTATTTTTATATTTATTGAGCTCTAGTAAAATAAGTTGCAAAGAGGCGCAAAGAGGTTCAAGTGTCAGCCCAGGGCTGTTGCCCGTGTTTAATTCACAGGTAATTTATTGTTGCTTTTTTAAATAATTTGACTCACCTTTCCCAGGCTACCAACTGTTACTGTGTCATCTTACTTCCATCTGAGAGGAAGGTCATATCTGTACATCGTGTCTTCAATTGACATTAAAGTTATATCATAAGGAAGATGCAAATTAATTTTCAAAAGTGGTGTGCATGCACTGGTAAAGTGGATGAAAGGAACAAATGTGTGATAGATGCTACCCACCTTGACCAAAGATGTACTGAAAGTTTTCTGATATTACAGTGGTCACCAAGCTCTAACAACTTAGAAAGGGTAGATAAATGCTCAAGAAGTTTATGAAAAAAAAGAGCACCTTTACATCTCAAGAACCAGCTTGAAACAGCAGAGCTTTCTTGCAGCAAAATAGCAAGCTAGCAAATTAGATAACAATTAAACATGTGTTTTATTCCCTCCTTGATTTAATAACAAAAGCTTTTGTTCTAGTATTCAGGCGAAGAGTTGTCTGTTCAGCTGATCATGTACCTGCTAGAAATAAATTAATCACTAGATAGCAAAAACCAATGAATCATACATTTTAACATTACCTAATGTAGTTGATTGCCTATAGAACAAACCAACAAGGGTGACATTATGCCCATATAGGATGTGCTCAACAGAGATGAGAAAATTGAGTTTTCAAATATCCCTAGTCTAAATGCTACCACTTTTCAAAACCATTCAAAACTGTTCTTCCAGACTGATACGGATTTATCAAATTGGGGTTTTTTGCCTTGATTAGATCAGAAATGCTATTAAAGTTGATTTTAAATAATAACATTGTGCTATTTTTTGGACATGTTAGTTGGATACCAACCAAAAGAACTTTCAAATGACCATTACTAGGTCACAGAGTAACCAAATCCTTCTGAATAGGCCCTGTATGACAAAGGAAGATCGAATTGTAATTACAGCTGGAACAGCTGCAATGAACCTTATGCATGAACAAACACGAACAAATGTGTGTAAATGATCTTTTCTGAATACAAACTGGTAATTGCTGTCACGTGCAAATAGACATTAGCACAATATATTATTCAGCATCTGAATATAGTAATATGATTTTTTTTTTGCTGGCATCTGAATTATGTCCACTTCAAAATTAATTTTATAGGTAATAAATTATTGTTTCATTTGGACTTTTATTTGCAATTAAATTATTAATTAATTAATAAAGTAGGCTGAAGTAAAAATGTCCTTATTACATCTTTACAGATAAATAAATTTTGGAGGAATTCATGAGTTTGAGTGTATGGATACAATTTTTTTTCAAATTTCTTATTGTAACAAAATTTTTACATTTTACATTTTCTTTTCATCAAAACTTCCTTACATTGCTTAACTTCACATCTTTCTGACATTACATGGATTAAAATTAAAAAGTAAGAGACTGTGAGGTTGAACATTTTCCACTGCTATGAAAATAGCTCTTGTGTAAACCTCTTTACACACATTGAAAGAGATCCAATAGGAATTGGCTGGGGATAGAGTTACTCAGAAGGTCAGTTGTATTGTGCCAGCCACTTCTATCCATCACTGACTCGTGCCTCTCTCCAAGTGTTGTTTCTGTACTTTCTCAAGGATTTTTTTGCTTAGACAAAATACATTGTACTTCTCTTAATATATTCAAAATAACCTTCAAGCTAGTAGTGCTGAAATCAGCTCCATGCTTAATGTCTTCTGTTTGTAGGAAAGTAAAGGAAAGATCAGGAGGAGACTTGGCTGCCCTCTCTGAATCCTGTCCTTCTTGGACAAGACACTCTGACAGTGCAAGATAGATGTCAAGGCATTTTAAGGTGTTTTATAAGTCTTCTCCATGCACTTAGAAATAAAAGCGCAGGTAACTACAGCAAGAAGAAACTATATAACCTCTGTTAAATTTTCACCTTTGAAACGGTTTAGTCTTTGACAGACTCCACTCAGACAGAAAAAGAACACGTTTACCTCTTATGACAAAGGACATTAGCATACACAGACCTGGGCTTTCCACAGAAAGTATTGAGTTAAATTTGTCAGGTTTGTTAAAACCAAAATTATTTGTTCTTTTACACAAAAATTAATTATTTATATGTTTCTGAAAAAAATAGTTTTCTATAATTAGAAAGTCATCCAACATGTCCATTGAATTGTGAGATCTTTGTATTCTGCACCTGAACTAATGCATCAGATGTATCCCAGCATTTTAAGTTTACATTAGAATACCTAATGAATTGTTGTGGGGTGTTTTTTGGACCAGGCTCTCCCCAGTGATGCTCTAATAACTTGCAATCTTAATATAATCTATGCTAGAATTTATTGATAATGATAAGTAATCTTCCACTCAAGATTTTATGTTTGCACAGTAGCTTTTGTTCTCTAGAGGCATAAAGCTTATAACATTATTAAATAGACATCTGACTTTATGAATCTAGGTATCATTTTATAAAACAAAAGGTGACTCACTTGAAGCTGAAAACAAGTCACTTTGATAGAGATAGGTTTTAGATTTTAAATTCTGCTTCCTAAAAGATGGATGTTTCTTTTTGTAAGTTAGCAAAAACTTTAAACAGATGTTGGGGACACGTAGAAACCTGACAGTATCCAAAGAGCCATTTGAGGAGGGCTACTGAAGCTTTTCTGGCTCCTGCATCAGCTGTTGAGAAGTGATCTTGTACACGAGGTGTGTTAGGAAGTGGTGTTCTTTTGCTTCTGCAACAGAGTGAATTCCCCCAGTGCCTTTCAGCCTGGCATCAACAAGCTGGCAGTTTGCCATCTGGAAAACTGACATTTGTCTCCCCTGGGTCTGCTGAACAGCTCTGCTGCAAAACAGCCTTCATACCTAAAGAAAATATAAAAGGGAGTAGAAAGCTTGCTGAGCACAAATAATAGACACGCTGATGTTTTTCTTTTAAATAGCAGGAACTGTTGGCCTTTCAGGGTGTTTTTATTCAGTATCCTTTATTGTAAAAGTGGTTTTGCATGAAAACAACAGTGAAAGTATGTATTATATACTGGCTATCTCCTGTTCCATTAGTCAAGCAAGTTAGTTTAAGGACTAGTCTGGGTTTTGAAAAACTTATTACCTGAATCCTTCAGCTTTTTCTTCTTTTTCTGAGAGTTATCATTAAGGAGAACATTAGAGCTTAAATCTGACAATCTACATTTTTAAAGAAGTAATTTCAGAAGGATTTCTCTTTGTAATAAAACTGGATTATAATAGGATACTTTTAGAGCCAAACATCATGACTTAGGCCAAACTTTCTCCCAGTGAAAATTACTCCTTTGCAGAACATTGAGAGTTCTATTACCTGTTCAGGTCCCAAAATAGAATTAGAAGACTTGGGTTGACATAATGAGTTAAGTGCTGGAAATAAAGCTGTCATGATAAAAAGCTTATGATGCAAACACTGTTTAACTCCATCTCAACAGTGACAATTTTAGCTTTGGATTAATCAGGCTATTTTCTCATGCTTTCAAATATGCAACCTGTTCATCATTGCACAGATGCCAAAACTTCTTATACTTTATATTTGCCAGTCGTCTAAATGAGATGTAAGTAGTTCATAAGATATGTTCCAGTTACTGTAAAAGATTAAATTTGACTCTAAATATACTTTCATATTTCAAATTCTTTGTTAAATTGAACTGGTAAAACTGTAGTGTATGGATTACAACTTTTAAGGAGATAATATCAAATAATATCACTTTTGAGTAAAAAGGGCAAGATTTAAAGTAAGAGGTGTTATATGTTTATTAAATCAAAATGCAGACCATTTTTGAATTATGAAACTTCTGAGTCTTTCATGGGCAAACTACTCAATACTTTTCCTTTCAAGGATTTCTCTCCTAGTCACAGGAAAAAAAATTAGACTGTTTTCTATTTCATAAGTGTGTTATATGTGCACAACTGTCAAGTCAAACCATTATAACACACTCAGCTAACTGCCAAAATGGTTGCATAATAGTGTGGGTTTTTTTCCTTAAGGTGAGACTGAAATGCCTTATAGCAAATCAATATTAAAAAAGTATTTATTTTAACACAGATTCAGGTCATTGCAGACCATCCCAATCTTAATGTAAATAATACTGCTTAGCTCTTTTCTCTTGTGTTGGTAGTCTGGTCATCATATTTCTCTTTATTCTATAGACTCAGAGTCTTGTCTGATACTCAGATTATTTTCGTATACATGCAGAGCAATGGAGAGAAAATATTTAACACTTTTTTTTTTATTATTTTTAAGGAGTTTTACTTTTTATTCTGAATCACCACGCTTGTCCCTCCATTTCATGTCAAGCTTTCATCCATCCATTGATACTTCAAAGTGGATCTGTCTAAAGTCCTATGCTTGGAGCTCCCCTGCTATCATGGTTTAACACCAACCAACAGCCAAGACCCCACAGACCTTCACTCACTCCCCTGGCTGGGATGGGGGACAGAACTGGAAGAGTAAAAGTGAGAGACCAATCCTGTTTAGTATAGCACTTCACTCGCTGTGAAAAAATTCGCTCCACCCCAGTGAAAACCAGCACACCTGACAAGCTTCCTCAGATAGATCAGAAATCAAGCTGGGTTAGGGACTAAGAACAAAGGTATTTTTAGCTGGGTATCACGCCAAACACTGGAGCTTTCACCACATTTATCAAGAAATTTATCATTTATTAGCCATGTTTCATATTATTGGTCTGACAGACTTTAGTTCATGGAAAATTAACTTGTCTATAGACAGAATATTTTAGAGTGGCCTGCTTGAAAAGATTTGAGGTTTGGTTGAGTTTGATTTGGATTAACTAATTTGAAAGGTGAAACTCTAAAGACTCTTCTAATTATTATTAGGTGAAAAAAAGGGAAACAACTAAGGGTCCAGAAGATAATTTTAATATAGATGTTGAAGTTGGAGGCCTCAAAAAGGTTCTTAAGCCTTGGTTTGTTTACTGACAATAAAGTTGCAAAAATATAACTTCTGTTCTCAAAAGCTATGATCTAAAAAATCAGACAGTGCCCTTGAAAGGAAAGAAGCGATATGTTTTGTAGCAACAACATTTGTAATAATTGTTCCATTTCAAATGCAGATGTATGAGGTAGCACTATGGGTAGCCTTCCATAATCTGGCCCTGATTACATCCCAAAATGGCTTAACTGATCAATAAAAAACTGAATATTTCTATGAAGACCGCATTGATGGTTAGGCAATTACTAACTTTGAGTAAAAGAATAGATAAAGTGATAGTAAACAGAGGACAAAGATGCAAATAACCAAAAGTTTATGAAGGAGAAACTCTCAGCAATCTTTTGTCTGGCAAATTGAGTAGTGCAATTTAGTGTGTATTTGTTTTGCAGATTAAGTTTGCAGGTAGTGTTTGAATGGATGCCACTCTTTGGGTTTCGTAAGAGTTACCATCAGATGTACTTAGGTCTTGATATCATAAAAGAGTAGAATTAAACAGGTATATCTCCCCTTCCCATTTGTCCTCCCCTTTTCTCAAAAAAAGAAAAGAAAAAAATCAAAAAGGAAACAGAGAACAGTTATTTAATACCATACCCAAGAGTGAATATCATGCCTCTAGGAACGTCATAAAACATTCAAACTTGCAAGAAGCACAACTGCATGACATGGGAACACCAGAAACCAGACAACTTTGGTTAAGAGATCAACGAATATTAACACGTTCATTTTGGAGTTCACTTTGTCAGTACAAACATTTTCCTTGGAGTCCCCTCACTACTGTTCCTGTTGACTTTGTGGTACTTTACCAGCTTGAAGGCAGGAGAGCAGCACCCCTGCAGAGGACACTGATGCTGCTCAGTGGATAGTCAGGCAGGGTGTACTGATGAACAGTGCATCTGGCACTCTCTGCGCTGAAGCGTGACCACGTCAGCGCTGTGAGACACTCTGTGCCTCATTACACCCTCCGTGCGTGCGCACACACGAGCTCTCAACCCTGCTCTCTCCATTTCAGCTTTTCAGATCTCGGATGTACTAATCAGATTCCAAATATTGGCCTTTGCTTCGGCAATCACCGCCTCAAAAGAAGGAAAGTGACGAGGCGGAATGATCCTTACCATAGGGATGGAGCATGCTATGGAATCTATAAATGGCACAGCCAGGATGAATAGTATCATTGTACTGGATTTTGCAGACAGTGCCAGTTACTGCAGTCAAAAGGACATTGGAGTAAAGCAGTTAATAAAAGAGAAAGGAGGAGGGGAAAGAGGTAGTGTTGAAAATCATGGAACTGAGAACATTGAGGCTTAAATGCTTTTTTTTCTCAGACAATGAACTGTCTGCATCAAAGTTAGTCCAATAGCATTTAT
Source organism: Promerops cafer (assembly GCA_013398275.1). NCBI lineage: Eukaryota > Metazoa > Chordata > Aves > Passeriformes > Nectariniidae > Promerops > Promerops cafer. The sequence continues at coordinate 69,373 of VZSE01011226.1, forward strand.
CTGTGTGCCTGCTTCCACTGTACCTGGCCATGGGATAAATAATGAATAGTGAGTGCAGACAGAGCTTACAAGGGCTCTATTATTCCCTCAGCTTAAACTCTTAATTTAATAGAGTACACAGGAGAGGAAGAAAAAAAATTTTCAAAGGAGATAAGAAATAAAGACACATTGACAGGACAGAATGGTAAAAAATATCCTACAGAAAAAAAAAAAAAAGTTTCTGTTCTCAGTTAGTTTATTACCAAAATAATTAGTATAAAAGCATGCTATAACATTTTTTTCATCCAAGAAGCTCAAAGCAACTTATAAACTATTAATTGAAGGTGAAAGTTCCTCAAACATGATATGTGATTCCACTAGCACTTTTCAAAACTTCAGCTCTTAAAGAGCACTGTTGAGCCTGAAATGTTTAACCCAAATGGCAGACTTTTACAGGGTGATACCACAGATAAGACACTGTTTCTAACATGACATCATAGCTGCACATAAGCATGCTGTGTACATTAAAGGGGAGGAAAGAGACCTCTGATTTTAAAGGCTTTGGCTTAAGGATACTTCCAGGTATCATTATTTTGGCTTAAGAATGTGTCCCAAAACCACACAAAAACAGTATTAGATACAAAGGCTGAAGTAATGACTCCTAATTACCAGCCCTATTCAGTTCAGATTCCCTACCTTTGCAGCATTTAGTATTCTCTTTCTTTTCTTCTATGAATAAACAGTACCTGTATTTAACATATGCCTTTGTGTGCAAGGAAGGAAAAGTACCATTCTATGAGATATCTGACAATGCAGCTTGTACCAAATCAAAGTAACACCTCAGGACTTTGTGATGATGACCATATGCTCAAATTAAGTGAAATGTGTTGTCTTCTCTGATTGTGGTACTTTCTCATGCCATCATTTCTGTTTTGTCAGTTTACTCTCTTTGCCACACGTCCGGCCTATGTACTGCTTTAGGATAGGACAGTGACTCCCTGCATTCTAAATTTGGTGTTCTTAAAATCCTTCCAAAAGCTGCAGAAATTAATGCTGACTATGAGACTTTGGAGCTCAGCTTTCAATGAAAATCAAGACAGATTCTTCAGGTGTAGAGATTTGACTGCCTTTGGTTACTGTGCGAATGGGGAACAAGATAATTATTTATGCCTCTTACTGTCTTTCAGTGTCTTTGAAAACCTCTCAGAACGGACTTATATTTGTTTTGGAAGGAAGGCCCACTCCCCACCCCCTTTCAGTCTTTGCTAGGCTTTTTTTTTTATGTTTAGGAAAAATCTACTGGATAAACCAAGAGCAATACTGAAGCAAAACATCATTTTTACCTTTAAAGTTCAAAGTTACATTGACAAGGAAATTTCACAATTTAAAAAACAAAAACAAAGAAAACCCCAAAAAAACCCAAACAAACAAACAAAAAAACATACACAACTGGGAAAAATACTGTAAAAAAGTTTTACAGAGCCTGTTAAGGAAGCAGGCAGCTTCTCTTGAAAACAAGCTGCACAATGGTTATCATGCATGGGCTGTACTGGTACACATCTAACAAAGCACAGGTTCTGCGGGCAGATCCCTCCCTTGCCCTTTCAACAAATGTTATCATTTCCCAGGGAGCGCTATCTTTGCTGCAATCTGCACCTGCTCCTCACGGACAGCTCTCCTGTCCGCACGGAGCATGTGCGGTGTCATTTCGGATACTGTCCCATGTCCCTCCCTCCGCATCTATTGACAGATCTGAACTTTTCTGTTATCTCCAGTAGCCAACAGCAGGACCTGTCATCGAAGCAAAGAGGCTCTGTATATCTGAGCCACCATCGTGCAGCCCCTTTGTTTGTCCAATGACAGCGCCTTGTGATAAATGTTTCAGAAATGACATTTGAGATGACAGCGGAGGAAAACTCTTAAGTAAGAGACTACAGCTCCCAATATCTCCTGAGACACACTGCTGTCAGTAAAGGAGAAATATTTACAAAGAGATTAGAATGCAGGTGGGCCAAAATGGATGTATTACAGGCTACAAAACCCTTCCAATTAAATTTATTTTAAGGAGTCACAGCAATAAAAAACTGTATAGTTTCACAAGATGAGATGGGATTTACCTTGTCAAGAAGATTTAGGGAACTTCTAGAGCCAATGGTAAATTTTGGACTGAGAGGAAGGTCTGTGATATAACTTTATAGGAAAAAAAAGGGAACCCATAAAAAATCAAAGATGGCAGAGGTAGAAGAATAAAGTCATTTATCAAAGATGTACTGGAGTACAGAAGCTGGCTAATAGCTTAGGCACACAGAAGGTAAGATTTGTCCATGTTCTCCTGGCATGGGCAGAGTATGAAGTATGGCTGTGCTGTCCCATCAGGTCAACCCATAAGCTAATCTTAGCTGTTGCTTTAACATCTAGTTTGGCTTTTCGTAAAATAAATACATGACAAATTCCAATGTGAAATGACTGTTATGTGTGGCAAATTGGAAGATACTCTGGACAGTTAACAATTCATACACTGATGTTTATTTCTGTTGTTTCTTTTTTCCATCAGGTTTATGCACAATGCTGCAATTAGCTGATCATTCTGGCATTAATAATCTGTTTGTACATTACCTTATTTTTAGCACACAGGAATTGTACATTTCAACCACATTTTTGAAAAATTGTATAAACAGGAGAAGTTAACCTGAGGTAGAAATAACACAGTAATTAAGAATTGCAATAGTAATAGAAATCAGGGAAAACTGGAGAGCCAGTAAGGGAAATTCAGCTTCCAAAAATTGCTAAATGTTGCAATTCTATTTGCATATGATACCTCAAATTCCTTGGCAGAGGTTAATAGGAGAGAGAAAAACTATGATAATTGATGTCAGTCATGGACAAGATTTCTAAGCAAGAAAAATCAGGAAAAAAAGTTTTCCTGAAGGGCAGATTAAAAAAAAATAACATTGCAACCTGGACAAAGAAAAAAGATCTTTTCACAGTCCCTGTGGAGAATGAGCAGAGAAAAAGAGAGCAGCTATACTAAGGAAAGGAACAAAAGAACCCCCCTAGAGCAGCACAGACCAAAGTTAAGAAAGACCAAGTTAACTGAGATATTGTGGTGGCTAATGTGAAACCTGATTGTTTAATATGCTTAATATACTTGCTCCTTTCTTTTTGTATTTTATTTTTAATCTGTTCCCATATTTTCAGCTAAATATTCAGTTTGCACTTGTAATAATTCACACTTTTTCTATCAGCTTCTCTGATAATAAGACTGAGTGACCAATGAAACCCTTTAGGGCTGCCTGCTGTATCAACTGATCTGGCCTACTGAGGCAGCACCTTCCACCTCCAGTGAACAGCAGGCTGAGCAAGAATGGGGCACACATGTCCAAAGGGGCTGAGGTTTAGGATTTGAGGATTGCACACATCTGGCTGTAGCTAAAGACTTTACTGTCTGAGATAATGCACATAGGCTGGAATGTCAGCCAGGTTCTCCCTAGTGAGTCATTGTCTTCATTTTTTGTCAAAGCACACTTATTCAAATTGAACTTTGTTTTGATTTGAAGACATGGAGAGATGAAGAATTATCCATATACAAGTGCTGTCCAAGCACCTGTGCCTTGTTTTGCAATCTAAGAGTTTTTCTTATACTTTTTTTTTTTTATTCCAGTAAAATTGCATTTCTATTAAAACACATCTCAGAATTTCTTTCCCCAAGATGTGGTCCAAATCACTCTATCTCTGCAATGTGTTTCCCAGAGCTTTCACAACACATTTCTTTACAATTCTCCCCTGGACTTATGTTTTTCCAGTGATCTTTCTATAAAGTGCTGTGGAAACCTGGTAGTCCCTGGGCTGGGGCAGACTTCCACAGGAGGAAGTTGGGCCATCACACCTCAGAGAGTAAAAAAAGGAAGATAAGAAGGTGTTAAAGAAATGTCCTTCTTCCCTCTCTGACACTTTTGCTGGGGCTTGATGTGCAAAACAAAGTGATTTATGTCCCAGTCTGTTAAACTGGTGCGTACCCTGAGCTTGAAAGTCACCTCCAGTGGAGCTATTCCTTGTTGTTGATGAAGCCTACTTGCTCTCTAGAAACAATAGATCTTTACCTAGTGTCATTATGGAAAATGTCAGGCACAGCAGTGGCCACAGAAGGGAGCAGATTTAAGATCAAGGTCATCTAGAAATGACAGCCAGATCAACAGTCCGTTCAGGTTTATATGCTAACTATATTTATTCCAACAGGGTGGACATTTGCATGGGCAGCCCATATTGCTTTGCTCTTAATGAATATTCTGCATGCAGAGTCACTACAGGATCAGACACTTATATCAATCTGAAAAATAATGTACTTAATGTCCTTTATTCATCACTTTCTTTTTTGTTTGTATGTAACACAGCCAAGCACAACTTGTGTTCTGGGAAAACAGTATGTTTTCTGTTCTGTCAAAAGCAAAATCATTTCTGAACTATCAACAATGAAAAAAAGCAAGACAGAGAGGGAAAAAGAGCACACATGAGGAGGGAAAGACTGAAATATGTGAACACCATGAAGAAATATTTGTCTTCTTACAAACAATAAAAGAGAATATTGCAAAATATTCCTTACACTAAATAGTCTATATCTTTTGGATGCAGGGACAGCCTGATGAATTTCACTCCATAAGGCAATAGTCTGCAAATGGATAAGAGCCTGAAAATTAGATGAAAGAGTTTCCTCCACCATATTAGAGCTCCTACCAAAAAGGCTTTACTGTCATGGCTCATCTCATTAATCTAGTATATATGTTGCATTAATATTTTTTCTCTTACTGTGCAAGACTGATGAGATTCTATCTTTTCTAATGATTTAGAAGTGCAGTTGTGAAATTATTTTGCAACCATGAAATGGTTCAATTTCAGATTTCTGTTGTACTAGGAAGGCAATGTCTAGTTATTACACTGACTTTCAGCAAGGGGAAAAATGGAATAAGGTGCAATACTAATTTATTGTTTTGTAAAAACTAGATTTTTTTCTCCCTATTCCATGTCAGAATAAACCAAGCAATGTTTTTATGAAAGATTGGGGGTAGGGAAGGGAGGGGGAATGGAAACTAAAGCAGGCACATGGTGTTTGGAAGATTGCTCAATATACAATTCATTAATGTCTTTTAAGAAATTGTGAGTTGCCATTAAAATATAATACTAAGAAATTGACTGATATATATATATGTATGTATAATTTTGTCTTTGTGACTCAAATTAATTCATATTTTAGTCCTAATGATTTAGCTTGACCCCAACAGGATCAAAGCATTTCTGTGAGACTTATAGTATGGAACTTTTGGAATTTTGCCTACAGTTGGATTTTGGGATGCATATATAGCTGATTAAGAAGTACCAGCTTCTTCCATTTTATGAAACAGTTTTTGTCTGTTCAAAAATCAAAATTTCAAATAATTGAACCTTTTATTTAAAGAAAACAAAATTTGGTTTTCCAGTATGAAACAGTTAGTTTGAATTGAAACTCCTCTTTTGCCTGTGACATAGAAAGTAGAGCAGGGCAATGACAACGCTTATGCACAGCAAGACTTGAGAGGCAACAAAGAGCTTTTCAAACTCATTTATTCGGTTGACAATTCTTTTAGCAAATGATGCAGCTGCACAGATTTTTGAGGGGGGGAAGATGGTGCAGCAAAAAAAAGGTCAGTGAGGACTGTAACCAACTGCTGAGCTTTATCCAGCGATAAACAAGGAGATATTGATTCTCAGGAGGGAAAACAGCATTCTCATTTGATTACAGTGTGGCAAAAAACTTTCCCCATAAGGTTTACTGAGATCCAGGATCAAAAACTCATTATTTTCCATAGTTTATTTTTTGTTTGAGGATTTTTAAAATGTCTTCTAAAGAGGAACCCCTCTAGGTAAAGCTTTCTTCATGTCTAAAGCTAGCTTAGTGAAAAGAAATGAAAAATAATGTTTTCTGCAAGGGAACATAATATAAATATTTCCATAATGAATATAAACTATGCTAGGCTTTATTACATTCAGATTTCTTTTCCAAATTCCTTTTCCATTCAGATTTCTTTTTCTACATTCAGATTTCTTTCCTTTTACATGACAGCTGACTCAAAACTTCCTCTGGGAATTTGGCCGTTATTTTTATGACATTAAGTGCTTTGACACGGGTTTTCTGAAGTACCAGTTAGAAATCACATAGGATTGACCAAGTTCCTTCCTCCTTCCACGTGCACTGTCTGAAATTCCAACAGATGGACTTAATGCTGGTTTACCCTGTCAAGGCTGTGGTGTCTGACAGAATTTTGTTGTGTCATAGTACATGTACAGTGTAAAGTTATGCATTAATAAATGCTCTAGCACAGTACTCATACAATCTATCTGGCTGTACTAAGGACTAGACCTTGCTAATGAGGGTCTCCTTGTCCTACTACTTCAAGATCTATCTTGGGAATTCAAGCTCTTTTGCCATGTTCATTGTGATCACTCACACCTCAGTGGAGACAAACTGTCATTCAGCAGGTGGAATACGTGTTTGAATCTGGAGTATATTTTTCTGAGATGAAGAAGACAGGGTTTCATACAGAAGTAAGGCCATTTGAGGATTTCTATTTCACCAATGATATACAAAACCTGTGGGATTAAAGTAGAAAAGAAAAAAAAAAAAAAAAACAGGACACAGCTAACCCATTATCTTTCTTAGTTGTTGGAAAAACTTTACTCCAAGTCTTCTGCCTTTAAAATAAACTATCATCGTACGACTTCACAAAAAAACAACTTTCTTGTTGGAGGCACAGGGTGCCTTTCCTCCCGCTGCAATTTGTTCCTCTTTACCTGATCTGCTAGACCTATTTCCAGGGTCACATTGTAAGCCAGTCCATCCTACAGGCAGTGATAGGATGAAAGTAATCCTGTTGCTTCTAGGATAGTTTTTAATCTACTTCATTCCAATGATCCCCATCACAACACTGCCAAAGAAGCAGCTAGCATGTGGGAGGCAGTGAATGAGGATGTGAAGGTAGAGACTGATTAAGATGGCCTAGTCCCCCTATTCTGTACTCCATGCAGAAGTGGGGGAAGCTGCTGCAGGACTTCCACAGAAGAGACGGGAATTGAGACACTGCCCAGAGCCTCCCTTATTACTTTATTCAACAAGCCTTTTAAGACCCTTTGGATATCTTCCATGATGGAATGCACCACTTCTAAAAATCTTCTGAAAGTTTTCACCTGAAAATTCCTAAATTAGAGCCATTTGAATTATTTTCTTGAGGAAGGGAAAGAATTGCTGACATACATTTGGTTCAAGGTGAAGAAATTAATGCATTCAACTTATTGTTCTACTTGGAATCAGAATATCTTCTCCCCTTGGCTTCCCTGGTGATTGCTATAACTAGAATATATTAAAAACTTAGCCTGAGTACTTCTATGCTCCCATGCATCTTGACCTTCAATCAGAATTTCAGACATAATTAAATGCTTCATAAAAACAATTCAAATATTATCTTTAGCCTCAACTTGGGGGCCTACCAGTTATTTTGGCAATCCCATAAGGGGAGAATTGCTTTCTGAAAGTGACTTTACCAGGGTGAATTTAAAAGTGGCCAAAATAGGGAAACATAGAACAGTTCATGTTGAGGTAGTACATATAGCCAAAAGAAAAAAGTCACTGCCATCAAATCCCTCATAATATTACCATTAGACATCAGCTTGTCTTTGATCTCTGTATGCTGTTGTGTTAAACATAAACATAAAAAAACTAGCTGTGGATATTCCACCATATTTGCAGTAATTTTTATTCAATTTTTACAATACTAAATTTTTTTGAGCAGTCAGACTTGATTTTAAAATAAAAGATTCTAAGGTCATGAACCAGGGGAAGCAGTACATGAAGGAATGCTCAGCCATTATGAATGGTCTTTAGGTATTTTTCTGAAACTTTGCTTTATCCATTGGAAGTCTCATTTGAAACATGTTGCGCTTTGTGTGTGTGCCATTCTCAAATATCACATAGAAGTCAATATACCATCATATAAAGAGCAGATCAACACGTCTTACCTGTCAGTCCTGTCAAGTCCTTCCTTCAGTTTTGTTACTGCTGCTGTTTTGTTACTGCTGCATGTGTGAAAACAGGAAGAACATGAGTTCATTCAGGTATGGGCTAGATGGTTATGCTGTGGCAATGCTTTCTTCAGCTTAAAGCCAGCTATTCCTCAAAAATTCTTTCCTTGGTTCTTACAGATACTGGGCTTCTTCCATGCTTGGTGTCTGCTGTTAGCTTTGTTGCAGAAAATGAACACATTTGAATAATAAAATATAAATATTAGTCAGGTCCAATAAGCTCACTGTAGAGTAACACTGTGATTTAATTACTTTTTTAAACCCATGTTATACACAAGATTCTGCCCAATTTCCTAGCTTCCTTAGCCTTTCCCAGGAAAGAGAAAGACAGATGTTTTCAGAGACTCAACAAACTCTATACTAAACAGTGAACATTTTTAAGCTAATAAGTGTCTTCAGTAAGATGCAAACCCTAGACGAAATGTCTGGCTATAAAAAGATATATTTTACATATATTTTAATGGCATTTAAAATCATTAAAACGAGCACTCATTTATTCAATCAGTCTCTAATTTGACTACATGCATGTTTTGTGAAAATAGTTTTAATTTTTTACATTTTTACCAATAGATGGTGCTAGCAATTTCTGCATTTAGTTAAATATCTGCACCCATTTTACTCAGCTCAGACCCATAGCAATCCTGTGAAACTACTAGAGAGAAACAGTCTATCCGTGTGCCAATTAAAGCAGGAAATGCCAGTTCACCCATATTCAACATTTTACATATTGAAAAGGCTAGTGGAGCAGCAGAAAACCATGGGTAGCTACCCACTGCAGAACATATACAGTATGCAAATGAGAAATCTGCTGTTCTCACTCCTCCAATGTATTTTCAAGATTTCTGGAATAGTCACATCATGGTTTGCTGTCATTAGGTTGCATACTTTTAGCAAAAAGGATGCTGGCATCAGTCAAATTAGCTCTCCCATCAGTCTTCTACAGAGCACCATGGAGGCTGAGTACCTCAAGCACAAATCCCGCCAAGTTTTTGTACATATGCCTCACTTTATGCGCTGGGAATAGTTCTGAAAAGTCAATCAAGATGTTCATGGTATGCAAAGTTAAGTAAATCTGAGATTGTCTGTGACTTATATGGAATGTTTGGAGTGCTTGGAATTGAATGTAGTGTCTGTTCATGGAAAAGGTCAGATATATTCTGCAGCCATTAGGAGGATGCATCCAGAATGAAGCATATTTTTATAATATCCTACCTGCCCTAGTCATCTAGAAATTTCACATTCAAAATCAGCTATTTAAATATTTCTGTTCTGTGGATCAGATTGTGTTGTATCTGTTCAGAAAAAATATGTTCAAGGTCACTACAAGTGCATTAAAAAAAAAAACAAAGCACAAATAAGAATAGGTAAAAACAATCTTGTTCTCTGCATTTCCAATTTCCTCTAGAACTCTGGTATCTGTAAAAAAAACCCTAAAGAATGTTTCCAATATCTCATTGTCATCAGCTTTATTTTTCTTATTACTTAGAGACATTCTCCAAATATTTTGAGATAATTGAAGCTCTGTTGCTCTTCAGAGGGAAGTTGTAGCCCTGTGCTCTCCAGTTCATTTCCACATGCAGTGCACTCTTCAGTGTGAACTGGCTTTACACAGCATGGAAGTAAGCTCCCTGGAATAACAGATTTTCACAAAGAGGTTGCAGCTTACAGACCTTGAGCTCATGGGGATTACAGTTACCTGCAATTTCCTTTTATGACCTCCACTGGCTTTGGGGATAATAAAAAGCAATTGCAGACTTCCACTATCCACTATCTATACATATATATATATGTGTGTGTGTGTGCGTGTGTGTGTGCATTATATATGTATATTTTATATATACTGTTCTATATTTATATTACATAAATTTTATTATATATTAGATTGTAATGTAAATTATATGAATTGCAATGTTTTTATTATAAATTATATATATTTTTATATATACATATGCATATGAGTATGTAATATATATGTGTATAAAACATGAAGAAGCATATATGCATGCATTGCCTATGTTTTTAAATATGTATATGACTATTACACATAGTATATGTATTGCATTCTAAAACAAAAATATTATATTCCCTCAATATTTAAGTGAATACTACCCTCTGGGAACATGCAGTCAGTAGTTCATGTAACTTTCTGCTGTTATAGCTACATGCCTACTTGTTTAATTTATCAATACCTTATTAATTTATAGTAAGTATAAGGAAAATGTGAGTTAGGTTTTTTTACAGATCCATTAAAATAATCACAAATCTGAAAAGATCACTCTAGATATTTCTGTCACTTCCATTTTACACTGACATAATGGAAAATGCTTTGGTAGAGGGAAATGTGTTCTTGCAAACCCCAAATATTAATTAATATGGCCAAAAAGCCTACAATAATTCACATTTTATTCTCTTTTTCCTTCTGTCTCTTTCTTTTAGCAAACCAAGCTTTATTGCATGAACCTTGTTCAGAAATGTCCGTGCCTGTAAATGAATCAGTATGTTCTGCATCTCCCTGGACATGCTGATTTATCTTTCTGGATTATGTCAAGGACCCATGCATTCTTCAGATAGTTTGGGAGGCCCATTTCCACAGTCATTATTGTTTCCTCATGTAGAGGACCAGTGATCATAGCAATACCTCAATATTTTCAGCTGTACTTTACTTCAGAATTTTTATTAAAGAAGCCAATCCATCAGCCCACTCCTTCTGTCTCCTAAACTCGCTTACAGAAGATCCCTGAGAAGGTGTCAGTTGCTTCTACTCACCATGGAAAATGAAAAATACTCCTGAGCTGCTTGTGGAAGAATGTGGAGTTGTGAAAATAGTTGGTTCCCCATTCTTTACTTGTTTACGATCTTAAACTTCATTCAAAGAAGTTATGACTCCTTAATAGTATACAAATATTTATCCCTCAACTGGAACCTTGCTACCTTTTCTCACTAAACTGCAAACATTAAATTTGATCTCCCACGAAGTAGTGTTGCTTTCACTTCGTAGAGAGACAGAGCACATAAAGAGTGACTTCAATTATTGTAGGTTGCATGGTGATCCAACTGATCAAAATAACTGCTCAAACACAAAAATTAAAATCTATATTCAGATCCTTCATTATGAAACAAACTCTGTGAATGGAATATAAACTCTAACTCCTCTGTGACAAGGGAGGTTTAGGTTTAGATATTAGGAGAAGATTCTTCATCCCTGAGGGGGACTGGAACAGGCTCCCCAGGGATATGGTCACAGCACCAAGACCGCCAGAATTCAAGAAGTGTTTGGACAATGCTCTCAGGCACATTGTGTGATTCTTGGGGTTGTCCTGTGCAGGGCCAAATGATCCTTGTGTATCCTTCTAATTCAGGATATTCTACGATTCTATGAAAACTAAATAGATGCTTACCAAATACTGGATTTTGTCTCTTTAACTGTAGATTACAATAAATCCATTATTATAAACATTCTTTACATACAACGGAGTTTTTTTTAAACATTCAAACATTTTTATTTTTTAACATTCAAAAACCTTTTTTTAAATATTCCAAGTTCAGTATGTCTTTGGCGATGAGTATACGTTTACATTCTCCCAATGTTAACTTGAGACACTTGGGAAGCTTTAGGTCAGATGTCTGATCCCACATTTCAGAAGTGACTGAAGCTGTGTGGTTAAAAGCCACTGCTGTAAAATCTGGTTAAAAACTTAGTTGACCTCGTATAAAGGACAATCTCACCAAACAAAAAGACCCTAGAAGCTCAAAGAAATATAGCACCAATTACCACTTCTGTTTCACTGTGAAATTTTAGTGGTCAAAGTATCTTCCAAATAATTTAGTAATTATAGACTCATTTGGATTACAGGCCACATAGACCAATCCCCTGCTCAGAGTATTCTGAATGAGATCAGGTTGCTCAGTCTTGCCCAGTCGTATCCTGAACATCTCCAAGGACAGAGATATTGAGTCTCTTGAACATCACCCTGAATGAGAAAAATAAATGCTTGCAAGTCAGACCAAGGGTGTGATCAACTCATTGGAGCTTTGAAGGCAATTGCTGGCACAATATGCTATTTTTTTTCTATAAAAGGCCATCTCAGAGGTGAGTTGAATAATTTCTATTCCAACATTCTTATTGTAGGTGTGGTGTCCAAGGATATGAGAAGATTTAAAATCTAAGCCATTCCACATACTGATAGAGTCAAACTGAGAGGGTTAGACAGGATTGAAACATACGTTTTTCTAGCAATGGTGCAAGTGCAGTAGGTGTCTAAATCCTAGATCAAAGTTAAACTGTAATATCTGATTTTCATGCACTTAATTAAAAATCAAGAAGAGTAAGAAAAAGACTCTGTCTAACAGACTGAAGCGTTCTCTTTAAGGATCTATGACTTTCATGTGAAATATTTCAAGGGTTGTCAAGGCAAAATTCAATTAACTTTAAACCACCAGTAGTATAAAAGAGTGAATAGAAGGGACACAAGCACCCAAACTGCTCTGCTATTGATCAGATTTAAAAACTGTGAACACTAATAGAAACCAGAAGATAGCTTTTCAAAAGGCACAGGGCGGCTGGCAGGTTTCTGTCTGGCTTGTTCAAGTGTGGTGTTGTTCTTTCTTCAGCAGATAAAACACATTCAGACATTTCCACAAAGGAAATTATATTGTATGGCATTTTTTTAAATAAGATTAAAAGAGCTACTTTTACCACCAGTGACTGCCATTAATTGGTATGCTGCAAGGGAGCTGACACATCCCTGGATGGCACATCTATTAAGTGTAGACTGCAATCAGTAAAATAGGTTTTCCAACAAATGACTTGTCAAAGCCTTGACACAAGAATTACTTATGCTTGTAGTCAGTCACTTACTTTTCCCCAGTTCAAATGCTCATCTTCTGCCCCCACACTGCAATCTGAAACACAGTGAAATGTGTTTCTCCATTTTTGCTTGATTAAAGTCCTAATCCATGGAATAAAACCAAATCAGTGAGTGTCCTAAGGATAGCCCAACAGACTCAGGGTAGAAAAGCAGTGGTGCAGGAATGCAATTTTCCAATTTTCTTTTCAAGCAGCTGCAGTTCCAAGACAGTCTCAGCTTTTCTGTGGTAATAGATGTGAACAGAAAATGTCTTTCAGCTGACAGCTCCACCACCAAGCTCACTAGACCAGCCTGGCTCCCTTTGATCTTCAGTCTTTCTGGAAATAAAATTCATTATCATGCTACCTAGCAGCAAGTGCACATGTTTTACCTGGATAAAATCTGGAAACATTCAGTGACACGGCTGTTATTCATTGTAAATGCAAAATGTTCACTTGGGAAACTCTTTTTTTTCTTTTCTTTGCTATTTTTTTTAAATTTTATATTTAATTCTATGCATGCTTTGGCTTAAGTATTGAATTGTAACTCTACTTTTTTATCTGGAAACCTGAGTGATTAGGAATGATCTTTTCACTAAATTGCACAAATTTAACTGAGATATATGTCTCTTTTTATAGGGTCATTATTTACTCCACCTGGTCACCTGTGTTATGACTGACAGCTATTTTTGAGAAGTATTGTAACATAATATGAAACAATAATACACAATCTGATTTTAGGAATCTTTCTGGGGCACTTTAGGAGAAATTATAGCAATAAACACTAAGGGATAGGAGTTACCTGTACAGACTTTAGCCACTTATGTGTCTCTTGTAAGTTGAAGAGACAGATTCAGAAGTCAATTTATTTTAGGATTTCTCTTTAACTGGTACCTAAAAGTCTAGCCAGATACCTAATCACCAAACAGAGGCTAGAGAAAACGAACAGCAATTCTAGATTACTATCTTTAATGCTGATAGACTCTCACAACTGGGGGGAAAACGAAGTCAAACCAGAAAACCCTAATGAAATAGATTTACAAAGCTGACTTCACTGGGAAGTTCAGATTATTCTAGTGAAGTCTCTTATAGTTTGCAGGATCTGGGTTTGTAAGATTCATTTCCAATATCTTGATTTAATTTTTTTTTTTTCAGACGTTTATTTTAAGTCATAACTAACACATTTAGACAGAGAAAACTGACAATGATTTTTAGTTGGCAGGTCCTTTTTTCAGCCTGAGAAGATTTATTAAGCTGAAGGAAGAAAATTACAATGGAATCACAGTGATCCCTTGTGAAATTCTGTCACAAATACTACTGAAAACTGGGTTCAACACACCTGTGCTGTCCATGGATGCTTATTTACACAATTTGCACAAAGCAGAGATTATCACTCCTGTTGAAAAGTTATAACTCTAGGGAATTCTGTTTTCCAAAGCATTGGAAATCTATAAGTTTACTGGTGTTTTCCTTTTTTCCTGCTTTATGCATGAATATAAGATACTTAATACTTCTGTAAAGAATTTGTCTTTTTATCAGGGACTTTTCAATGAATAAATGAACTCTCCATAATATTAATAAAGCTAGTATTAAATTGATTAAATATTGGCCAACTACTTTCCCTGGTGTAGCTAGTGAAGTGGAACCATCTCTGAACAAGGATGTTGCTAACAATGTTTTGCAGTCATTTGTATTAGACCTGACCTTGTTCAGTGTTTCTTTCAGTGGTCTGGAAATAAATATCAAATCACTGCCTTTTCAAATGACATATGGATTTGTATTGTATCAAATAACGGTGGCGAGGTGTTCATTCCAAGCAATTGAAGCTGTTGACTGCATCAGACCCTGTCATTAAATAAGTCCTAATATAGTCAAAGAAACAATTTCAGAGAGACTCTGAAATAGAATCTATATCTCCAAAATTTACAAGTCCATCTTAGAAAACAAGGATTGTACAAAAAAACCTCTTCACTTCAGAGTAGAATAAGGCCAGGTGGGATGGGGCATTGAGCAACCTGGTCCAGCGGAAGGTGTCCCTGCCAGGGTTGGAACTAGATGATCTTTAAGGTCCATTCCAACTCAAGCCATTCTATGATTCTACGATCCTATAGCTAAAATAATTCACCATAAGCTGCCTGTGGGAGGCTGAGATAAATCAGGCCACTTAGGATAAATCCTAAGTGTTGACTGTCAAGTAGAGGCATGGCCAGCTATACACCTGTTCTTTTTATAAGCTTATCCATACCAGTAGTTAGTTGACATTTGAAGTTATTTCTGGGGTGTTGAACATTTGTACAGCAGAAAACTAGACAAGATGTGAATTAACTGTCGCATACTGCAAAAGTCTGGGGAAGTTCTTTCATTAGAATAAAACCCAGAAGTAATTTCTTTCACATGTTCATGATTTGGCAGAAACATAAGTAACAGATATAATAGATCTTGTCTTAGAGAAAAAGCTCCAGAGAAACACTGCTCAAAATGCTGTCTTTTAAATAATCTATTAATGCATCCATACAAAAGACATGGTCATGTACCTTCCATGAATTCGGGGGTAACCTAAGCACTCACATGACATCAGCACTGACAACATTACCATGGCTGTCATGTTTTTGTAAGTTAATTAGACAAGTATCAAAACACCTAGTGCCACAACAACATTAGTGTTTATCTACACACATGGCAGATTAACAGGACAATATTTATTAGTCCTGGAGAGACAAGCTAAGTGCTTTTTTCTAGGCCAAATAGTACCTCTTACAATTCATTTTGCTTACAGCAACTAACAAACTCCCCATTTATTACAGGTTGAATTCCTTTTCATTTGCATAGTAAGTGGGCAAAAGGCTTCATAGAAAATCCTTGGATTTTAATAGAGTAGCATTTCCCAGTACAGAAGTATATCTCAATATGTTACATTGTAAGACTGATACTAAAAGGATTTCTTCAACTTTGCTGCCTGCTGTTTGAAAAAAGAAAAAATATTAGAAGAGCAGCAAAAGTGATGCAGAAACTGGACAAAGAAATACTTCTGAGTGACAAGATGGTCATTCTCTCACGAAAAGAAAGAGCACATTACTCACATTGTATATATACTGTATGATCTTCATAGCAATAGAAAATCTAAACTGGAAACCTATGATCTCATAGAGAAAGCCATTGCTGGAAGCATCTAATAATTAAAGCTAGACTACTTGAAATTTCAACAAAACACTTTTTGTTTTTAAACAATCAGCGATAGAGCAATGAAATTACATTACCTAAATACACTGTCTAGGAAAGGTGCCAAGTGCCATCATTTGATATCTTCTAAAATGTAGTAGATAGCCATATGCTAGTGAAATATGAGTAGTTTGCACAGAAAGGAATAAACAGATGAAGTTCTGTGCCAATGGTCATATGGAAGTTTCAGGTAGATGTGGTTGTGTCCTTCTGCACTTGAAAGCCATTATGCAAATTCATGAATTTTAAATCACATGAATAAGAGTCATGGGCAGAATATGATAGCCAAGGTTTAGGAAACAGAAATACAGCTGAGTGTCAAAGGTATAAATGAGTTTAGTTCCTTTTAGATATACTTGAAAATCCCATCAATGCTATTAAAGGTTACAAGTGCCTTTAATTGTGTTCATAGAATATTGGTGGAATGTTTCTGAAGATCTAAATTTTTGAAATTCCTGAACGCTGTTGCACATGCCATTCAAAACCTCTAACCTCAAAATAACAGGGTCCAGTCAGTTTAGATCATGATGTCAGGTGAATTTATTGATAAAAATTTGTTCTCACCAAGTGTTTGTGCACAGTAGACTGGCAGCATGCATCAAAGCACCAGCAGGCAGATCATGAGAGAGAAAGTATGACTGTATTTTGCAGATGTGCTGTGAATCACTGTTATTTAATTCTAGGAATATTTATTTAGACAAAGATGCTCAATGTTTGGAAAGGATAAAACTATTCAAAACACCTTTTTACTGTTTAACATACACAAGACCTGCAAGTCGCAAGTAACTGCCCTCAAATAAACATTACTTTCTCTAGAAAAAAATATTTATATTAAGATTTCTACGAAAAAAATTAGAAAGTGAATTTAGAAAAAATTCAGTCTTGGCATAGTGAAAAATCAGAAAGTTAGCTCCTTTCTAAATTAAAAAGAAAATGTTTATAATGTATCATGAATTCCTTCAAGTGTTTCCTTGAGTGATCAGTATAACATTGGAACTTTCTTTTCTTGTTTGTAGCTGGAATGGGGATTTTGCTTTGTTGTGGGTTTTTTTTAATTTGACTTTTGTTGTGAAAGATTGTGCATTCCAAGTGCAGATATCACAGCTAGTGGTTTTTTTTTCTTTTTAGTCAGGCTAGTATATGCCAAATAATTGTGACTGCAAGAGCTGACCCTGCAATATTCCCTAAACAGTTAGCTGAGAAGAATGGGACTATTCTTCAAGCTCCTTTATGCTTCTTAGCTGGAAAATTTTCTGTAGTTATTAAAAACAAGATAAATTAGACCATTTTTAGCTCTAAATTGCTGCAGTTAGATTAGAAGTAGGAAACTGACCTTCAGCTTTGTTCAACTGCTACAGTGCCTTGTTCAATGGAAACACATTCATAGCAACCATTCTGGACACACTGTGTCTCTTGGATGAACCCCGTGCATTTGGTCCCAATCCTTTCCCTCCCTTTGCAGCTCTGTCCTTGCAGAAAGTGCTGCTCTGTCCATTTTGCACGCTTTTGGAGTCAGCAATGCTGAACCCCCAGTACAATGGCTTGACTGTGGGCAGAAGTGTGTATGTGCACCCCAAAAGGGACACAGGGGAAACAGGACCACTAGTGACTTACTTGCAGAAAGCTTTATCTTGCTTTCACCTATTTCTCCCAAACATTTGTATTCTGGATCTATTTTACCCCTAGAATTTTAAACAATATTTGGAGTTTGCTGAACCACAAGCTTTTTTTTTTCTTAATACTCCTTTTACATGACAACAAAATTTAGGGATGCAGGTGGTACCACAGTGGGGTACACAACAATACAAAGTACATAACAAAATGTTCAAAGAGTACTGGTAACCTAAAATAGGTATCAGAGTTCCTCTGGTTAAAAACTTAAACTTATAGGCATGCACAACATTATAGGATTGCAGGTCATGCCCTAAAAGGAAAATCAAGAAATAATTTAATTCAAACCCAGTGCTTGTATCTATTCCAATTCACATTGGACTTCCTCATAAAAAGAAAGCACTTTCAAGGAGAAATGCAAAGCAAGAGGGAAATATTGTTCTTTTCAATACCAAGAAATAGCTCCTCTAAAATAAATTGTTGCTTGTATAGATACTACTTTTCTACATGTAATATTAGTGGTAATCATACTGGCAATTGTTTTTAACTGACAGATTCAGGGTGACTTCATTGTTTTACAGAGGCATTTTTCCACTTGACTGGTAATGCCACTATAAAAATTCTTGATTGCATTTCCTTGCTTTTTGACATTGCATTCTGCATTTGTCATTTGTATACATACATATGTAAACAGCTTCATGGCAAATTCTATTTGCTTACTCACCTTGAGTGACCCATAATGTAAGTGATTGCAGGATATAGTAAAAGGCATATGAATTCAATATGGCCACTTGTCCCAGAAATTATTAAAAAGATAGGAGGGAATATACGAGTTTGGAGTTGATATGAAAATATGAGAAGAAGGCATCAAAAAGATGAATAATAAGACACATCACACAAACTCTGAAAAAATGCACAATGTTATTCTAATAGAAGAGGCAAATAATTTCATTTTTCCTCTAGATAAATTAACTCCTATATTATGTACTTACTTCTATGGACAGCTTTGAATTCTTAAGGGACAAGAAGCTGTGGAGCATCAGAATGTTCTTTCCAGGAAATACCACGGCTGGGGTCCACGACATGTTTATGTGGTCACTTGTACTTGCATAAAAACACAGCAAAGTGCTATGTGATCACAGCACAGCAGAGTCCAGGTGTCACAAGCCAGTGGTGAAAGGAAAAACAGGGTATTAAGAAAGTTCCTGTTTGAAATGTGGTCTGGAAGGGACATGTCTTGCTTTACAGTGTCAGACACAGAGGCTTACTCGGTTATTCCCAAATTCTTCTCTGGCTGCTGACTACAGAGGTGATGACTTCTTAGGCAAATTAGACCTTAAAATACTCAGGGAATCCCAGTCTGTTATCTGTCCTTTGTGGCAGAATTATCCTGCATTGATTGTGACTGTAACAACTACTTATGCCTTGAATTGGGAATTTACTGTTTTAAAAATACCCAGTTTTACATGTGCTTCTGGAAAACAGAACTTCATTAGAAACAATTTTCTTCTATGTTTTTGCCCTCTGTTATAAAAAAAATTAACAAGGAATAAATGACATCTTTCTATGCCCAGCACCACACGTTGTAAGTTCCCTCCTCACTAAGTTTTACATCTAAGTTTCCATGTAATTAATTTCACAATCCTGTGATTTATTAATCTGTTTCCATTTGAAGATGCATCTACAAAAGTGCGTCCACTTAGCAACATGAGAGGCTTTCCTTTTGAAAACAGTAGGATAAAAATCATCAGTTAGGAAGATCAAAACTTGTTCTTAGAAGGTATATTTTTGTTCAAGAGATATGTCTGAGATTTTTAGAGGTCTAACTGTGGCAGTTGGAAATTAATGATGAATGATGTGCATCCTATTTTTCTGACTGTTTCCATCCAGTATTGGATCTTCTATAAAATATATTGAAATGGGAAGAGGAACAGTGAAGCATGCTCATTTTTCATTTTTCTTGTGTAAAATTCAGAATTTTAAATTACACATTCCAGAAAAATACTGAGATTCAATTTTGGGGGAAATCTCATTATATTATTTCTGGGTATTTTTTTACCAGAGTAAGGGTGAAAAAACCCAAGGAAAAATAAACAAAGAAAAAAACCCACAAACAAAAAGGCACCTGAAAAGACCCCCACCCCCACTACCCCCCCAAAAAACAATCCCACCACCAAGCAAGGCAATAACAACCATGGCATGATCTGGATGGCAGATCCTGGGTAATGCATCTAGACAAAAATTCTCGCTCTGGCAAACTGTATAAAGAAGCAACTTCTTGTATGCATATCATTGGTAAGACAAAGATCACCCCAAGTTATGGGACAAATGGCATGCCTCTCCTAAATATGGAAAAAGAAAAGCCCCTCTTAATATGCCTTCAGGGATACCTGGAATTTAGACTGTAAGTTAATCAACCACAGCTGGAACTTGAGGTAACATAAAAGTGTCTCTCTTGTCTGAGACCTTGGGGGAGGTTAAAAAAGTTGGGGAGAAGAATGTTTTACTGATAGTGGACATAAAGAATGGCGGGCCACGTGAAAAGCCTACTCAGCAACTGTGCTGAAATAAGCTTGAAGTGGGTAAAAGGTAATTCCAGCAGGGGAAGATTACAACAAGATCTCAACTCACCAACTCAAGAAACACATTGAATCAAAAGAGAAAGAATGAACATATGACTACTTAACATTAGAAACAAGGGACTGGTTTAACCAATAGAATAAAAGGACTGTGTAGCCAATGAGCATTACTGCATTTGCTAAAATGTATAAATACTGAAAAGAAGAATGACTTCTTGATCCCCACCACTGAAAATAGCAGGGTCAAAAAGAACCAATGGACAGCCCTGTCCCTTTTCCTCTTCCTCTCCTTCTCTCTGTCCCTCTCTTTCCGATTCCCTCTCTGTCCTCCCTCCTTGCCCCTCCCTCTCTCTCCTCTCCTCCCCCCTCTGAAATATCTTTTTTATTTATTTCTAACTCATGTCTGCTTTTAAATAAAATACATATTATTGACTTTGGCATATGGACTTAATTGCACATTTATTCGGACAGAGGCATCTCTCAATAACGAACCATAATACTGACACATGCAATCAGGCATCAGGAAGAAAATGAATGGCATCTAGCTCTGCTCTGGTTTTATAGCACCCCACAAGACTGGTGCTTTTGTGAACCAGCCAGCACACTTTGAAGCTGAACCTGAGTGAGTGAGACAAGAAGCTGGAAAAGGTGGAACCATTTTTCTATTTTCTAGTTAATTGCCTTTTTAGTATCTCCTGTCAGAGACCTGCTGGACACACACAACTCAATTGTACCAGCTACTCAAAGCCACAAGTCTATAAAGGCTTCATTTAAGAAAAAGGCAAATTAGCTTGCAATAGCTGGGGAGCTACAGATATTAATTCATCTGTTACAAAAGTACTTGATCAGAGTACATTTCCTAACCATAAAAATAAATTTGTGACACTGGAATCATCCTTTTGGGTGTTTAACACTCATAAAGGGCTTGAGTTAATGTAGTTCTCTCCTTGGTTCTGAGCTCTCTGAGTCGAGTTACCTGATTTATATTATTTTCTATTGTTTGTGTATTCTAAAGCTTTTATGGTAGGAAAACAAAAAAAACAAGATGGAAGATAGCCATCTAATAAGATGGGACTGCTCTCTTTTCTTTTGTGCATCTTCTCAGTGCTTATCTTTTATATCAAACTTCAGGAAACAGAGCTGGAACATTTCTGTGTGGAGAATAAGTAGAAGCATTATAAAGCTAATGGCTGCATCTGTATCTTCAACTGAGGTTCAAGGGCATAGCTCCAATGGCACTGTTCTACCTTGCTCTTGTGAAGTCATTTATTATGCATGTGGTCACATATACTGTAGATCAAATCAGTAAGACATCTTTGGGACACAGTAATGCATCTTCCTCTCTCGTATTTGAAGATTTAGTTTGTTTGCTATAGATGCTGGTTGTTACAAGGTGCCAACATCTCATTAGATTTTACTCAGTATGATTTAGTGTCTCCATCATTGTCCTAAATATTGGTCCAATCTGATTATTTTTCACTACTAATGTCTGAATTTATATTTGCTATTAAACAAAAACTATAAGGACAAGTAAAAAAAAGAAAAAAAAAGCTGCCAAGTAAGAATCATTTCTGGGCACCTTGCTGATTCCTATTGGTAAATACATAAAGCATCAGCAAACCACAGAAATCCCTTATCAACCTTTTTGAGACAGTGACAGAGTAACATTAACAGTTTTTACTTTTTTAAATTCATTGTATATTTTCCCTAGTCTACGTCACATGTATGTGGTATCAATAATAATAGATGCATTTATGAGCATAACTAGATGCACCTTTTAGTAATTAGAGAAAAGCATATAGTAAAATATAAGATACAAATATTTCATGATATACTGCTGTGGCAAAGAGTCTTCTTGTCCAATTAGCATAGGAATGGCATTCCTGTCTATTCTAGCTCATGGGGAAACAGTGACTGTCAGCAAAAGGTAAACTGTGCCTAATCTCAGTTTGAAAATAGACTGCATATATTCTATATGGAAATCAGTAAACTAACCTCTTTGCTTTTGCTAAAAATATGATTCCATATTATTGAACCTTAAATATGCCCACATTTTTCATTTGGGATAGAAATACATCTGCCAGTAAAAACACTCTAAGTTTTCATTTTACATGCATAAAAGCTTTGTGTTGGAATTCATATTCCAGTGTGACATTCATTCCTCCTACCAAACAAAGAACTATATGGTGGGTTGAAGGTTTGGATTTTGCAGAGTTTTTTGGCTTTAGTCTCTTCTAAAAAAATTTATCTAAAATATTATGACTGATAAGCAACTGTTAAGCCTGATGAAAAATCTCAAGTTATTCAGTTTGACTTCCTGAATTAAAAAGACAGAGCACCGAACAATCCACACTTGTAAACACTGGCAGGGCACCTTGAAATTATTCCACCCTACCTATAGGTAGGGCGAGTGTTGGCTAAGGTGTACAACCACTCTATGCTCCTGCATGTAGACTGCACAATAGGCAAGTATATGAGCTGCTCCTTTCCAGGAATCCACAGCTCACAGGACACCCTCTCTAGAAAATGCAGCTTGGATAAACAGGAGACCACTTTGGAGTTACCTCATTTTATAATCAGAATGAGTACAGGCAGGCAGACTAGAGCTGACAGACTCTCTGAGGAATGACTTGCATGTGTCCCCTTCCATCTCTTCAGACATCTGAATTTTATATACAGTGTTATCACTGTTTTCCTCAGTGATTGGCAGTGGAAAGGCCACAGAAATATTCAGACTTACTTTTGTACACCTGGAGGTAGGCATATGGGTAGACTTATTTTGCTGGGCTTCATGCATCTGCCTTCAAGTTGGAGGTTATTTTGGTGAGGGAAAGAAGTAGCCTTTTTTTATGGACTTTAGAAATTATGTTTCATAAATGTCCTAAGGAGGTGAGACACTGAAATACTGCATACAGGGGTAGATAGGTCATTGGGTGATATTAGTGTTCTGTCAAAACCAGTTCCTAAATGAGGAACAACAACATTCAAGAGTTCATAAATCACCTCTACCTGAGCAAACCTGTACAACAAGCCCCAGAAGCAGCACTTGCCCTATACCTGCATTTCATAATGTTTCCCTAAGCAGCTGTTCCTGAAGGGAAAACATAGACAAACCTCAATGCCAGCTGGAGGATTTTATGTTAGGTTTATGGCTGGACTCAATGATCGGAAAAGTCTTTTCCAACCAAAATGATTCTATGATTCTTTAAAATATTTAAGGACTCTTGCTAACCCTGGATACACTACAGTAAAAATATATTTCTCATGGAAAGTATCAGTGAAGAAGATATTAAGGGCTATAGCTGCTTCTTCTATATAATATTACTGAAATAAGCAGAACTGCCTGAGGGCCACAAGTAAGTTTGAGGGATTTTTATAGGTTTAGCAAGTCATAGATATACTGGCATGACTATCCTAATTCCTGTCCTCTTTTTTGACTCATCTGAGTGAGAGAGGAAGGATCCTTAAAAAGGCTTTACACAAATCCAAGCTGCAGGCATGCTGCACAGGTTGCATTTTTTTTTTTTTTTTTCGGAACCTCCCCTTATAAGAACAAAAGCGAGCTGTTAATGCTATAGATTTGATTTCTATGTGTCACTGAAAATAGACTGCATTTCAAAGGGGAACACGTAAGAGAAGTCCCTTAAGAAAGCTCTGTGGAGTTATAATCTATCAAAACACTTCAAATATGAAGAGGTGCCTTCCAGAAGAAAAAAAACATGCTCCATTTCTACATTTTGTAGATTAAGTGTTTATTATTTGGCTTAAATGACTTTTCATTTCACTGATTCTCTTGTATGCTGTCGAATATTACAAAGTAAAAAAAAAAAATCAAACAAAAAAGCAATCTTATTCATAATTAGATAACTCTAATAAAAAACCTCAGGTGACTTCTCCACTTTATTTCACTGATAAGTATTAAAGCCATACTTGAAATATCAAAATCCTTCCCCAAGTGGTTCAGGTGATTGACTGTGGTATACTTATACTATGTTGTGCTTGGGCAGAAGACTGAGTGTGACTCTGACTAGATTGTTCACTCCCTTGGCCCTGTTGTCAAAGGCCTCTTGCAACATGCAAACACTTCATGCCATGCAGAGTTGTTTACATGCAAATTGTCTTGGTGGCATTGCCCAGGCACTGGCAGTGGTGGGCTGCAGAGGTGTCCTCCATGAGCAGAGGACCAGGCTGCCCTGGGCCAGACAGCCAGTTCCAGATGGATTCATTGCAGCCCCAAGCCAAGATGGTGGTGTCACTGTGGAACTGTGTTTAAGAAAGGGCAGAAAATGCTGGGGAGGGGGAGGGGGGCAGGGAAAAGCAGAGCAAGAGAATAGAGGGGACATCAAGTTTTAGGGTGTTGACACTAAACTTCTCCAAAGGGACAGAAACCCATGGAGGACCCACCTGAAGCACAAGAAAAGGGTGAAAACAGGATCACAGAATCACTACGTTGGAAGAGACCTTTAAAATGAGAGGCTAGCTCTTAAAATGAGAGTGCTAAACCACTATGCCTTGACCACAACCCTCCATGTGTCCCTGAAGGCAACAACGGTGCAGGGAGGAGAGGTATGTTCAGTGAAGGAGTAAAGTAGAGCCTGGGAGTGAAGCTGAGGAGACCCACAACAACTCAAAGTGGTGGAAAGGTATTTTCACTGTGGGTGTAAATACTGGTTTCTCGTCTGGTTTACTGTTGTATCCCAATGTCGTAATCAGCACTTTTGTTGTGGAGATGTGGGTGCACTGTTTAGTAATCATCAGCTCCCCAGTGTACATAATATTTTAGAAGGTGAAAGGGGTTTGAATACAAAGGTGCACCTCTGCCTTTTTCATGCACGTTTCAGAAACAGAATGAAACCTGTTCCCAGGAGGAATTTCTTAGAACATCTTTTCCTTTCATTTCAATAAGACAGAGCAAAGACATTACTTACAACATACAGTAATCTATAATATTAACAGCTGTCAGTGCATTAAAAGTACTTTAAGCAGTTGTCTTTAGTTGTCAAGATTTATAAGGATAAGAAGACATTGAGGGTGGGGAGAATTACACAATGGGAGCAAAAGCAAAACACTCTCTCTGACTCCATAAAATCAGGAAACCCTGAAAGAACATTTTGTCTGTAAAGCATTTAGGATCTTGATTAAAGCCATTGTTTACAGCCTAGCAAAGACACTATTATATCAGCAAGGCCAGTTTCACTATCAGGCTCATCAGCACAATACAGCCAGCAGGGGCATTTTAAAAGGTCTCTTCAGTTAGGCCCTAAAGTGGTTTCAGTATCTATTCTTTAAAAATATGATCAAGAATGTATAAAAATAAACCCCTATATTTCATGCTGATGTGTTCCAGTGCATTACTGTCAGACTTTAACCATGAAAGGAATAGCCCTTTTGTGCAAAGAGAATAGCTAGAAGAAGATTCAGGGAATAATAAGAGAAGATTCAGGAAATGGTTATGAAATATTGGGTTTATCCAGAAAATATGAAAGTAGCTTAAGCACTGCTGTTCTTTTTAGCCCATTAAAATTAGCTTAGCTGGCGATTAGACTGACTATGGTTTCTTCCTCCTTGAAACCCTCCACTGGCCCTTCAGCAAATCGTCTCACAGACTCTTGTCCTTGCTTCAAGGTCCTCTGATGAAGTGTAGGCTTCAATTTACATTTCACATCTATGTCTGCCATCAGGAACACCTACCCTGTGTGAATTAGGCCATCTTCAACAGAAAACTCTCAGATTGTTTGAACTGTACACTGTTTGAACTGTGCACCATACACCAATATCAGTCTGAATGACCAATATTCATAATTTCCTTCTAGACTGAAAGCTATTTGAAGCCCAAGGAAGGATTATCTCGGACAATATTTGTATTAGTGCTGATTGACTAAGGCTTACATTGATAGCTCTTTGGCATTTTGCCCCCACAATTTTAAAACCAAAAACCTAGAGGAGAAGTCTATGACTGTAGGTTAATATAGATTCATTTTTTCTTTTTTTTTTTTCTCTAGAACAAACATGTGAGAAGAAAGTTCAAAATAGAAAAAATGCTAATTGTTGGTTGATTTTACCCTTTTTATTTCTAAAGTGAAATTTCTCATCAAAATGTGGGGTTTGAACAGAGAATAAGCTTATTCCAGGGGTGCTTCTCAAGGAGTTTATAGAACAAGTCCAGCCATGTCAGTGCAGTGCTCCTTCTTCAGGGTTTATATGCCCTGTAAAGCTGATTATCTGTGTAGATGTAACTTCTGCTGTAAGAGCTAACTGTGATACTGCTGTTGCAGTGAAATATACATTTCAGCTATATTTGGAAAGTCTGGATATGTTGCTTTTAAAAACATATGAAATGAAATGTTTACATATTTGAGAGTTTGTGTCAATTCAATTGTCTTGCAGTTGAAAATTTTCACTAAAACACTAAATAATTATTTGTCAAGTCCAAAACTCCATTTTAAAATTAAGCTGAACATCAGAATGGATGTGTATGTTTTTTCTACGTGCATAAAAAATGCCAACTAGTTATACTTCCTATTCTTGAAGAACACGCTTTACATTGCTTTTTCATTCTTTATTTTAGTTCATGATTTTCTGATGCCTACACATAAATAATGGACGAATCGGCAATATCAGCAGTACATATGTCTCATTCTAATAAGAAAAAGTAAAAAGGGGAATTTTTCTTTATTAGCTCAGCATAAGTGAAATGGTTTGATTCTATCCAGCAGTGTCCTGTGTGTACAAGATCCTGAGGGACTTAAATCAATATATTGTCACTTGGTAGGATTATTTAGCCATCTTTAAAGTATCATAGTACCTTCAAGGACAGACAAGCAGACATGAGAAAAGAATTAACCAGGACCCACTCTTTTAGATGCTCTGCTAATTGTTATAAATTTTAAAACAACATAACAAACCAAATATCAGACTCATTAATGAATCAACATGCAACTGTGGCCAAATATAGCATATAATTAATGACCGTTAATATGCAAATGGCATTGAGTAAAATGACTTGATTTAAAGTGAGATGAGTGATAGCTGACAGGACGCTCTAGAAGCTGAAAGCTTTGTATTTCTGTCAAGAGAAGCGCAGATGCATTCATCTTCCAGACAAAAACCTTAGCTACTTCAAGTAAAGGACAGCATTTTTACTACCTGCTTCATATTCTAGACAGGATCACTCTAAATGCAATTATCTGAAAATTGTAACAAATATATTACTGACAGCTGATTAACTGCTTATTAACTGTATCTGTAAAATCACAGGATGCAGAAAATGAAGCAAAAATCAAGGGATGAACCGTAAAATAATGCACCAACTTTATTAAAATATTGTTTGGAAGTCAGAAATAAAGAGGAATATTTACAACTACAAAGGAACATTTAGGACTACCTTGGTTATGTTTAACCAATTTAATTTTTTAAATGTCCTTTTAAACCCTCTCCTGAAGACCCAACTTCTTGTTCTTTTTTATTCATGCTCATGATATTAAGAGTACATATAGATGTAATACTGATTTTCCCTGTTTTGTATTATTCTGCTTCAGTTTGGACATAATTGCAACAAAAATGCATGCTATTAGTCATTGTCTCATGTTTTCCTGTAATAATAGCTTGAAATGTTTTAAGAGTAATAACATCTTCAAAGTATAAAGGATAAAGTTCTTTATGTAGAGGTCTAAAGTGATCCCAGTTTATGAAATTGACATAACAATTTTTTTGTGTTAGTCTGGTGAATTGAATTTGACCGTCACTACAATTTTCTCTCCTTACAGTGTTTGTTCATTAGAAGAAAGCAACAAATATTATTTACTGATTCAGAAATGAAACAGTAACTGGGCAAGGTATTCTTTATCAAAAGGTCCTAAATGTAAATAATGACAATTACTTCTACCCACTCACTCCTCCTTAGTTAATGTTCTTATGGATTACTTAGAGACTGAAATCACAGGCAATTTCAGGGAGATCTAGAGGACTAATACATGGATTATTTCCCCTAGTAATCAAAAACCCATTTCAAGTTAACCAGTCAAAAGATGCTATGAAACTGTAAACTTAAGCAACCAAAAGAATAAACAAGGACAGTTCGTAGTGTTCTGTCACCAACTCTGAAAAAATGGCTCAACATCAATAGGGAGATAGAGAAATTATTCTGAAATTTGTAGTCTATACCAGAGACTGATAGCTTTCTTAATATTAAAAAAAGAGAGACAACATATCCTTATACAAAACTGCTACTTATCTCTCAAAAAAATGAAAATAACCCTATTTTATATCACTTCGGTGTGCATTAAAGCACAAACTTTATTTCTAGTTGTTTCTTAAAAAGAGATATTTTGGTGAATATTATGAGACATTTTCAGAAGAAACAGTCTCATTTCCTTTCAGATTAGCTCTTGAAAATCTTTCCTGAGTACATAGACACTTCTGAAAGCATATGTCCATTTTATGACACATGCTATATATATAAATTATTGAGGACATTTTCACTGACAGGTGACTAGGAACAGTTGTCCCTTTACTCGCTTGCAGGTTTAATTTAACTCATCACACATACACACTCATGCAAGGCGTGAGCAGGTTTCTCACACAGAGACAATCATACTTCACTTGAAATAGTCCCAATCATAATTAACTACTACATACCTATACAGTATTAGCAACTTTTGCTTGATATCATAGACTATGCTGAAGGGTTTGGTTTGCTTGGGCTTTTTTTTTTCCTCTGAGTCCCTGGCACTTCACAGAGTCCCTCCCTGTTCCTGACATAGTGTCTGCATCAAAGCAAGCTTCTCTAGCTACTTCATGGCTCTGAAATCACAGATTGTTTTTTAACCTCAGTGACCAGAGAAATCAGTTTCCAAATGAAGCATAATCTTTAATGAGAATTGTGGACATTGGTAAGGATTTACAGTTAGGTAACAGAATTTTCTGTAACAAGAAACATTTACAGGAATAACATAAGTCATATCATATCAGACCAAAGAAGCAGCTATCTCAACTTTGTGTACCTGACAAAACCAATAACAGATGTGTAGCAATCATTGCAAAGGTAGTCTTTAAAATATACATCAAATCTATAGCAGGTAGGGACATTATGTAGAGAGGTACTACTCTTGCTGTGTAGCTGTCACTGGTTGTTTTTCCTTCATGAATGTGACACTCAGTTACTTACAGTCAGAGTACGTCTAATTTCCTGTGGCAGAGAATTCCATGGATAGCTACACCTGAAGTATCTCCTTTTTTTTCTGTTTAGAACTTCAGACATACTTGTCTTATCTGATGCTCCCTACATCTTGTATTAGAGGAGACAGTAAACAATCTTTCCCTATTTGCCTTCTCCCTGACACTTCTGACATTCTGCCATATCCACCTTAGATCATTTCTCTTCCAGGTCAGACTGCTGTATTTAAACATCCTTCTTACAAAAGCCATGTCATACCTTTGATCATCCTTGTTACCCTTAGCGTAACTTTTCTTGTTGAAATATCTCTTTTCTTACAGGAAGGAACCAGAAATGTTCAAAAATATCTAAGATTTGTTCTAATTTTTACCCTGGGAGGTCAGGAGATTTGAGCACTACCATCCATTAGATGGGATTGTATTTCTATCCCCTAGTATATCAAGCCTGTCACTCTAATGTGAGATACAGTAATGCATGTTCTAAGAGCATTCTCAGCAGACTTTCAAATCTGTCAGAGAGCAGAACTTCCCAGGTTGCTGTCTAAAACCCCTCAAGTGTTTTAATGTGTGTATATATATATGTATATATGCATTACTGCCTTGATTTCTTCAACAGGTTTTAATCACCTGGGTTCTTGGAGATTGCTTCATCAGGAGTTCATGGTTAGAAATTCATGACCAGTGGCTGAAGATTCCCATGACCTTAACCAAAGGCAGGTCCCTCAGGTCCGTGGTTTCAATCCTGAAGCAAAGTTATTCAACAAAGCTAAGGAAAGGAGGTGTAGAAATTTCATCTCTTCACTTAGGTGGCGTATTAGTTTAGCCTTTCCCTTAATGAATATGCACAGAATTACGAAGAACACAATTTCATATGAGCATAAAATATGGCCCGTATAATCCGCACTAGCAACCTTGAGAGGCTCCACAAAAAACTCATTCAAAATTCACTTTTTGGATAAAATCATTATCTTTTCACAAAACTAATCTGTGAAGGACTCAGTTCATGTAAGAGGTACATAATGCACACACAGGCTTCCAGGTACAAAAATGCTGTCCTTCAGAAGACAAACTATTTTCCAGAAAGGGCCAGAAAAGTTGAGCCATCTAGTAGGATGGTCTAAATTTCCATCTCTCAAATTAACTAATGGCAGAATGAGGCAGAGGCACTGACAGGACACTCTCTCACACCTTCCCCAGAGCTGGGACTATAACTGGCTCATTTGCACAGTGCCAGTTCTTGTGTGTACCAGTGACTCCATGAGCTTGTCCTGGGATAGCTACAATCCTCCACAAACAAGCTGTGCAGTCACAATGCAAGAATGTACACCCACACACAATATGTACCCTGCTGAGTGGGCAAGTAAATAGCAAACAAGAAAAAAATAATATAGGGCAAAATTCAGTGCATAATAACTACATATAAATGTTCAAGGGAAAATGATAAAATCATAAATAAGGGAAGGCAGTGACTTCTATGACACATTATATCTCTTTTCTGTATAACTATTAACACCCTCTGGAAATCAAATTTTTGTCTGGCGAAAGTAAACTTTCAAATTTGTTCATAAACAAAACCACTGTAGAAGAATCTTCCTTTGAGAAGTGTTTTTAAGACAAGTGTATAACCGAGTGATTTTCATTTTTTAGATCAAGACTGCTTCTCCTGATTTCACAGCAGTTTTGCTATTACTTCCTTTTCTCAAGAAAGGAGCCAGCAACAGTAACATTCAGAACAGCCTTAGAAAGTGTTTACATGGAACTCTTGGCATGGCTGTGGTACTGAGGCAGCTGTATACAGCAGAACAAGGCAACACTAAGCAGGCATTCCCTTTCAGCTACAAAGATCTGGTTATTCCACAGGGAAGCTTTTTTTATCTTGGAAATATATCTTTTGTGAAAAAATATTAGTAATAGTAACATAAATACTACTAATAATCATGCATTAAAAGAATATTATGCAGTATGTCATTGTTAGAAAACAAATACATTCATATTCAAATACATTTGCATTCTTGATATCATACATTTGGAGTAATCTTAAATACCCTAAATGGAGCTTGTGAGGAAACTTAAATTCAACATTAATTCCACTCTTCTCATGCAATTTATGCTGTTTGCCTAGTTTTCTCACTTTTCTCATTGACAACTAGTGTAATGGCCCAGAGATTTTCCTGCTAAGTGCATATGAAAGCTGGCAAGGACAAAACGACTTTAAAAAGACTCGTGAAGCATATGCTACTTAATATATTAAAAAACCCCACTATCCATGTAATAGAAGTTATTTTATGACACCTGATTTCTCTTACAATAAAATTATAGCAATACACAAGATATTTCAGAACAGATGAGAAGTGTGAGTTGGGAGAAGAGGAATAAATTAATAAAAAAACTTAGAATCTTTGCATCTAAATGAAAAATGTGTATTTTAAATATTTTCTCTCACTGTTACAAATATAAATTAAACTACTAACTTTTCCTACTGATGGAATTTTTATTGTTAGAGCATCAAGCATATTTAACCACTAAGATAATATGTGACCCTCTAAATGCAGAGCTACATGGTGTCAGTAAAATGGTCTCTTTACGGTGAAAAAATTCTAAGAGACAAACTTTGGTTAGAAGTCCTCATTATGGTCTTGTTTATTGTTATTGTAGAGAGTATTTCTAGAATTTTCTCAGTAGTTGCACCTTAAGGTGGGTGTAAATATATATTTATGAAACAAGAAAACAGTATGAAAAATACTTATTTGAAGAAGCAACATTTTGTCATTTATACTTTTGTTCCCTGTGTGAGCAATTTTGTAAATTCAATGTTCTGAAATTCAAATTTGAAGTTTATTATATATTAAAACAAAATTTCTCCAAGGGTGGTTGTATATGTATGAAATTTCCTTATACTCTCAGCACATTTTCTGTACTCCTGCCCATCTTTTCAGATCTGAACTCATCTCCCTGTAGACTCCATTGCTACTTCTCTCTGATCTTAGTTTTGATTTGGAGAGGTGGCATGAAGCATATGTTTCCCAGCTGGATATTCTGTGGGGGAATTTTTATCTGTTCATTGCATTCAGTTCCAAGGGACATTAAGGTCCCATGAAGGAAAAGATCGTCATGAGAAACTATCTGGCTTTCCTCTTCTCATTTTTCAGCAGCAGAATCAGACTGTTACTTACTTAAAAAGCTTTAACTAGTGTCAAGCCAAAACTATTTTTTTCTCTTTCTGGATCTGATCCAGAGAAAGAGTCACAGATTCAAATAAATATGATTTTCAGAATATAAGACAAAGAAATGCTTCAGCTAAAACACACACTTCCTGCTATAGGCAAAGGACTTCTTCTCTGATAAAAATAAACATGTTTTTGAAAGACATATGAAAAGAAAATGTTTACATGGTATCACATCAGAGAAGAAAATAATTTATTGGCAATTTGTTTGCATTTCATATATAATACATATGGAAAAATAATAAAGGATAAGCCACTAAACCTCAGTAGGTTTTCTTCTCTTCATTCATTTTTCTTCGTAAATTTCCATTAGTTTTCTTGTTACAGTTATTTTCATAAAAACTTACATAATAATAAATGGGAATTGCATCTTGCAAAATTAAAAGGGCTATAAGATGCAATATTACTTAAATGAAAATTATTAACTCATAAATAAGTTGTTAACTCTTCCTTTCAAAGCCACAAGACTGGTTAGATTACATATTCTGAGCTAGTGCCATGCTACAACTCTGTTTCATTTTCTTTCATGTTTAGAGAAAGGTGACAGTTAAAAAACAAAACCAAACAAAAACCTTTCAACCAACCACACTGAGATTTTTCAGGAAAATTTTCTTTTGTTTCCCCAGTTATCTTATTTACAGCTCTCATCCTGCCTTGGAAAAACACTTGATAACATTTGGAAGGCCTGAGTATGTAGGGAAATTGAAGTCAGGGGATGTATACTCTTTGTCATCAAGCACTCCACGAGCCACCTGGGAGATTGTCTTTGTTGCGCCGTGAAGAGCAGGGTCCACATCAGCTGAATGAGTCCTTTGGAAAGCATACTCTGCTCCATGGCAGATCCCAGAAGCTAAGCATCTTGGTAGACTCCAGCGAGACCACCTGCAGGAAGCCTGCACCTGCCAAAACATTGGCTGGAGGATAGGAGACAGTCAATTAGAGCTGTTTTTTACCTTGTTGTAGCTCAACTGTGGGAAAAGCAGAAAAGTACAATGAAATTATAGGGCAAGTCCAGTCAGAGATTTTGGGTGTTAACATTTCACAAATATTCTCAAATATTTAGTTTAAATTATTTAATAAGATCTTCAGAAAAACACCTAATGCTGTAAGAGTCTCATTCCAAGTTGAAATTTCTGAGGCTTAGCTGTAATTAATAACCACTACCTGGCTTCTATATCTAAGAATAGCAGCAGTTTCTCAAAGAGAGAATAAAAACTCAGTCCTCCTGTAGGGATTAGTACTTCATGGTTATACTGACACAAAATAATCTTAAATCAAATTTATTTTGAGGGGACTGATACTGCATTAGATATATAACTATATTATAAAAGACAATAAAATGTGTTTAAGAGGTTCATGAGTTTAAGAGAGGCTTTTTCTATTTAGGATTTTAACTTGAATCCAAACCATCAGCTACAGCACAGCAGCTTTGTATTTACTGGATGGAAGGAGATGTCTGATGCATTTTTAAAAATTCTGCATGGCTGAATAGATTTGGGTAAAATCAGCTGGTTATTCATACCACTCCCATTTTAAAACTGACTCAAAAATGTCGGTCTGTAGAGATATTAATATTCCTTCAGTTTTCCATCATGGTTTTAACAATTTCTCTCCTACATTTTTGATCAAAAATGGAAATACTTAATTTTATTCAAAGAGTCCTTTACAGTCACTTTATGGGATAGATATTTGAGAAAAGCTTTTCTAGTCCTTTGGGGAAGTCCGTTCCTTCCCTCTGAGATCTTTCAAAGCTATTGGCTCAAGGTCAGCCCTTTGGAAAATACAAAAGGTACCAAAACAGGGACTCAAAGGCATCGTGAAGGCTGATGATTTAAGACCTTATTCCTTATTTCTGTTAATGAAATAGAAATACCACGTTATAAGAATCTGTAGCTCCCTGATACTACTGTATGGGAAGTCACATAGACCTTAAGGGAAAACAGGAAGAGATGTATTTCACACTAAGTATCTGATATGGGTGGTCTGAAAGACAGGTGGATCTCAGGTAATAATCACCTATCCTTCAAAGATGGTAAACTACTGAATGATGTCTTCTAAAATGCACTTATATTAATCAGAGTTCAAGAGTGGGTATATTCCCCATCAGCCAGTTGTGACTTTTTTTTTTTTTTTTGAGTAGTTTCACTCAGAGAGATTAAAATTCAATGGAATAATTAGCCCACTTAGAACTGTGAAGACCAGCTCAGTTAATTTTACCTGTAATTTAAAATGAAAAAAAAAAAAAAAATTAGGATTGAAAATAATTTTCTGGTGGAAGTTTTTTGGCTCTTTTATAATAAACTCTTGGCTAAAAGGACTGCAGAAGCAAAGAAGAAAACAGGAAGGACTCATCATGAACTCTTCTCAGTGAACACCTGCACATACATGTGGACATCTGTAACTGCCCTCTAAAGCCGGGAAAATACTGATCTTTTACAGAAAGGTTCCAAAATGAAGGCATTTTAATGAAAAGCAGTGTTTTTCCATGCAAATATAGATTCAAAAATAATAACTAAACTTTATTGCTCAAGTGTCAAAAAGGTGGAAGATTTTTAACATTGTTGTGTAGTATACTGGCTAATTATGTTTCACTATTGAACACTATTCTTCTTTCTTTTAGTGCACCATCTGTTCATAACACTTTCAATAATTGTCTCCCATGTATAATATTAATGTATAACAGAAAGTAAAGTTTGCTGATAATTCCCAAGGACATTGTTTTAAACAGTAACCTGATATACATATAAGAAAGTGTCAACATGTAGCAGTTGGGAATAAGGTAGTGCACTTGGCTGGATACTCTGTGCAGAACCTGATTTTCTCCAATATGACACCTAAACTAGACCATGTGTGCTGGAAAAGAGCCAAAACCTAGATGAAGTTGTAAGATGCTGACATTTGTCAGAAATTATGCGATTCAGTGTTATAAACCTAGTAAAAAAACAGAACAAAATATAAATTTCAGACATAATAACTTAGTTATTCTTTGACAACTGAATAAAAGACAACTTTTAATTGAAACAAAAGACTGGATCATTTAAACCATATCTAGAGTAAAATCACTACTATTTGCAAACTACAATGAAAATGCAAATGTTGTCATTTTGCCAAGGTAGAAGTATTTATTTTTTTAGCCTATTGCCCTAACATAGAATTTTGGGTTTAGCTTAATGAGTTCTTTTACTTTCTAGAGGCTAAAGGTTTTATCTAGTTCAACAATATTCAACAGGAAAAGAAAAAATGCAAAGCCTTCATGTGGTTTCTCTCTTATTATCATCTGAACATTGAATGTCTCATTTTGCTTGACTTCGATCTTATAAATTGAACAAAAATAGCACAATGCTTATTCACAGTGTGTGCTGTTGCCAAGTTTATTGTCATTAAAAAATAGGTGGCCTAGTTTTTGACTAAGAGACAACAAAAATGACATTTTAAATACACACGCAACTGCTGCTTCTTAAGCAGATGACATTATCCTGCAGAAAGATAAATAAGTTTATATCCTGCTAAAGCAACATGGGATGCCATCAAGTATATCTAATCACCCATTCTATTAAATATTGGTTTAAGATTTCCAGAAAGATAAAACTCTAGGATTACTCCAAGTTAAAAAAAATCAGTAACAAGGGGTGGGGACAGGAAGTGCTATTCAAAATCAAATAAACATTCTAATAAAGTAATCTATATTTCAAGGGAGGAAGAAGAATTTGGGTGGTTTTTTCTGGGCTTATTCAAGACTGTAGGAAGAATCCTTAGAATATCTAAGTCAGATCCTACCTCACCTACTTCTCTGCATTCACAATGCCCTTTCAAATCTACTCTTTTAAGAGTCAAGATGTATAATACATCATACCTATAAAAGAAATAAAGCATCCATACCCAAGAGAGGATGAATGAAATAGTTGCATTTTCCAGCTAAAAGTCATTGCTTAATACCTACTTGAAGACAGTCAGCACACTAGAAAAAATATGAAGTAGCATAAAGGTGTCTATGGAAGAAAAACCAGTTAAAGAACACATGGAGATTTCATCCTAAAACATCAGAAAAGTCAGTTTTGTAAATTGTTCAGTGTCACATCAGCGTGCGTGACCCCGGGATCAGTCCAGTGTGGCAAAAATAGAGGGACAGGAGCAACGAGAATAATCTGGGAAACAAAGGAAATTTAATAATGGTTAAAATAAAAAAGGAATAAGCTGTGCGCAGTTCAAAGGTTGAGTCTTGAAGGCCACCCCAAGGATTGATTCTCAAGGACCTGGAAATAAGGAGGGTATAACAATATACACGGTAAGGTTGAGGGTGCAGGACCCAATCAGTTACAGGGATGAGAAATATAACCATATATGTAAGGAGAAACCAGCCAATCATGTATCAAAACTAAGAACACAACCTTATTTGTAGCAGCTAAATCATCATAATAACTCCCATGGTTCAACTTAACTACTTTAACTCTCCTTGCCCTAAACTATCAAGATGTATACCTTCTTAACATGTTGCCTCCCAGGGCCTGAGGTTGAAGCTCTCTGCATGTGCAGGTGGAGCCACTTCATTGTCCAACCCAACTAGACCCATTCCAACAGTTCAGGCCTTAAATTTAGCACAAAATTCTACAATTTAGGCTGGAAAAGATCTCTAAGATCATCAAGTCCAACCACTAACACAGCATTATTAACTCCACCACTAAACCATGTTGCCAAGTGCCACATCTCCACGTCCTTTAAATACCTTCAGGCATGGTGGTTCAACCAAATTCCTGGCTAGCCTGTTCTAAAATTTGACAGCCCAGGTCCTTTGTCATGGAGCAGCTTTCCAGCCACTCTTCTCCCAGCCTATGGCACTACCTCAGGTTGCTGTGACCAAAGTGCAGGACCTGGCACGTGGCCTTGTTGAACCTCACACCATTGGCCTCAGCCCATTGATCCAGACTGTCCAGATCCCCATGCAGAGCCTTCCTGCCCTCCAGCAGATCAACACTCCCACCCAGCTTGTCACCTACAAACTAACTGAAGGAGCACTCGATCCCCTCATCTGGATCACTGACAAAATATTAAACAGAACCAGCTCCAATAGTGACCCTGGGACTCAGCAGTCCAGACAGTTGTTTTACCTAATGAGCTGTACATCTGTCCAAAATTCATATTATCTAACATGTCCTTCCAAGCTAAGACTGATTATCTTGCTGAGCTTTCAGGTCAAGTAGAATGGAGTTTAAATGACAGAGAAAATATACATAAACAGAAAATGAACTCAGAAATCAATTATTAGATAGGGAAGGTGCTGAGTGATGGAATGAACTTATAATATAGCTGATGCAGTTAACTAACATAAATGTATTAAAGAAAAAAATAAAGCTGAGGAGACTAATAAGTTAAGGACATTAATCAAATCTGGGATTCTATGTAGCCAGCTGGCCCCTTAAAAATAAATATTACTTTTATTAATGCTACTTATTATGGTTTTCTTTTTTGATGTGCTAACCTTCATATTAGCAGTTTCCAAGATTAAAATATTCTATCATTTTGTAGAATAGAATGATTTACTGAAGAGCTCCAAATGGTCATAAAATTAATGGCAATATGAGATGAACAGGGAATAAAGCCTCAAAGTTTCCCTCTATGCATCTACATGAGTGTGTCCTTATTTGTCTGTGCATATATATGTGTGCATATAAAACATACATATAATATTTACTTTTTTTTAATAGTCCTTCATGGTAACAATAATATCTGTCCTAGTGTAATGAGGAGCATGGTTTTTCAATGGATTCATGTGCATTTGAGCAGCTTTGGAGTTTAAGATAGAATAAGCTCCAGCTGAATCGTTTCTGTAGTTCAGGCCTCTCTCACAGATTGGTTGTCCCATGTCTGTCCCAGCTTCCTTTTGCATCTTTTGTTAGAAAATCATTAGAATTTTCCTCCTTTGTTTGACCACATCTGTTTTTAGAAAATTCTGGAAAACCTAATTAGCTGTCAAGCACCTTCTTCTGCAAAATAAAGTCAGAATTAAGTAGCTCCAAATATTTAAATATGATAATCACCCTGTGCTATTTCTGTAGGAGATGAGACTGAAAAATAAGAAATTTTCTGGTGGGTATAGCTAGGCAGCACTTCAGATAAAAAATTCCAGGGAATAGTCCTCCTTGGTGTTTTTCACTTATAGACAATTTTTTACTCATGGACCTTAAAACAATGGTTACCAATACAAGGGCAGGGGTTACATGTGTATATATAGAAATATAAACATATGGATATGGATACAGATCTAGACCCACACACACAGGTACATATTTGAGAAGCAATATATATGAGAATCACAGTAGTTCAAGAAACAGAATATTCGTCTATGAGCTCAAAGGGCACACAGCTATTGCACAAATACTGGTACAGATGTATTTACATATCATTTTTGACAAAAAAACCCAAACCAAATCAAAACAAAACACATTAAAAAGAATCCTGGATCTGGTAGTAGAAACAATTGATTTAAGTATCACAGAATTATGCCTTTGAATTTGATACTCACTTAGATTTTTTTTCTGTTTTTTATGACAGATGTTCAAAAACAAAATCATAAGAATATGTAACAAAAGTTTTTCTCTGTGTGAGACCCGTGGAACAGCAACAGCAACTTGGAATTCCACAGACTTCGTGAAGTACTGCAAATATTTG
The DNA here is from genome assembly GCA_013398275.1 of Promerops cafer. Lineage (NCBI taxonomy): Eukaryota > Metazoa > Chordata > Aves > Passeriformes > Nectariniidae > Promerops > Promerops cafer. The sequence continues at coordinate 108,777 of VZSE01011226.1, forward strand.
ACCTGTGTATATTCTACTGTTTTGAAATGCAATACTCATTGCTAGTACAAAAATCTTTTGGTTTGGAGTGGATCAGTTTCCAGAACTGTTGTTCAGTCCCCCACTGAAACCATGCAATTAAAATTGCAGATGACAAAAGTATACGAAACTTTGATCAATGTAATACAGCAGCAACACTAGAAGTTAATCCTGTACTATGATTGGGCAGTGAGGCTAAACAAATGGAAATACTGTTGCACATTGTAAGTAATTAGATCATAGAAATCTTTGTCTCAGAAGATTGTAAGTGCTAGGTTTATAAAGGCATTGAAAAATCACTAGACCCTCAGGGGGAGAAAAAAATATTTAGTGAAAAGCCAACTAAATATGAAGGACCACATTCCCAGTGGGGAAACCACAGCTTGGAAGAAGCTGGGTGCCATCACAAAAAGTGCTACCATGTATTGAGCTGAATACGTACATTTCCCTTAGTCAAGAGAACTGCTGGATTTACAATCCCAGTTTTGATTAATGCTTTCTTCAGCACAACAGAATAGTTCAGGACAACTATTATTCTCCTCTTAAATCTGTTCTTTTTTCAGTACATTCTAACTGTGGCATGACAAATTCGGTAAAATTAGTCTCTGTCTATCATAATTCTTTATTTCATTCACTAAATAACCAATAATAAGATAATGTTTGACTTCTTTCAAAAGAAACAACTGAAGGTGTTCCCTGATTTTTTTTTCTTTTTTTTTTTTTTTTTTAATAAGGACTCCTCCAACCATTTCCCTTTGAAAAATTGAAGGAAATATCTCCTGAATTTTTTTGTTGTTGTTGTTCATTGCAGCTAATACTTTTTCTAGATTTTCATAGAATCATAGAATGGTTTGGATTGGAAAGGACCCTAAAGGTCATCTAGTTCCAACCCATCTGCCCATGGGCAGGGCCAACCCATCTTCCACTAGACCAAGTTGCTCAAAACCCCATCCAACCTGGCCTTGAACACTTCCAGGAATGGGGTATCCAGGACTTCTCTGGATGACCTGTTCCAGTGTTTTACCAACCTAATAATAAAGAATTTCTTCTTAATATCTAATCTAACGCTACCCTCTTTCAGTTTAAAGCCATTCTCCCTTATCATATCACTACATGCCCTTGTGAAAAAATTCCCTCTCTGGCTTTCTTGTAAGTCCCCTTCAGGTACGAGGAGGTCTCTGTAAGGTCACCCTGGAGCCTTCTCTTCTTCAGGCTGAACAACCCCAACTCTCACAGCCTGTCTTCATAGGAGAGGTGCTGCAACTAACTTGACAAAAATTGTGTTTGCATCATTTTTCCTAAGCAGTTTCCTGTGCCATATTTTATAAAAAATACAATGCAGAAGTCTTAGGTACATTAGTTGGAAAGAATTGTGAAGTAATCTGTTTATTCAAAAAATGTATTTTAAAGGATTGGAAGGAGGTACCATAATTCACTTCTGTTCTCAAGTGCCTTTTTTTTTCCATGTGTAATAGATTCTGGAAGTGCTTAATCTCTTGACAAAAACTCCATAATTTGCAATACTCTTCTAATGATCATAGGGTATTTCTTCCACTCTCAGGACATTACCACTCTAGTGGGAATTATGGACACACTTTAAGAGGATTTGATTCAGTATTAGAGCAGCAATTGTGTCTTAATTAAATACCAATTGATTATTTAAAATGCTTTTGCTGAGTTTTAGGGCCATAATCTGTAAATCTTGATTACAATTTTTTGAACGATAGATTGCATGTTCTGTTATAAGAGAAAATGTTTGAGTGATGCTGAACAGTGAGTAAAGCAACAGCTTGATGTTCAAGGACACCATAGTGGAAGTGGGTAAATGGATGCTCCTTGTTAAAATATATTTCTCATTGATTGCTTTGCCTAATACAGTAATTTATAAAATGTACTGAGTCTAAGGGCTTTTTTTTCTTTGGTTTTCCATCACAGGAGCAAGATCAGAAAATCACAGAATATTCTGAATTGGAAGGGACCCACAAGGGTCATTAAGTCCAACACTTAAAATACCATATTTTCCTTTCTAAAGAAAAAAAAAAGATTTGAAGAAAAGGTATAATTTCTGTTTTCTCAGAGCCTGGGGATTACATGCCCCTGGCAAACAGGAATTTCTCAGACAGGTAGGTGTTTAATCCCAGACTGCAACTAAGTACTACGCAGCTGTTCACACACTGCACTGCCCCGTGACAGGATGGAGAAGAGAATCAGAGAAAAGAAAATAAACCTCCAGGACTGAGATAAGAACAGTTTAATTACTGAAAAAAGTAAAATATTATTATTAATATTCCTGTTATTGTTGGAACAAAAGGGAGAGGGAGAGAGAGACAAAACCCAAGAAACACAAGTGATGCCAAATAAAATTGCTCACCACCAATGATGGCCAGACTGGCCCCTCCCAGCCAGCTCCCCTGGTTTATATACTGATCATGATGTTCCATGGTATGCTGTTCTGGTGGTGCTGTTCTGGGGTTCAGGTCTGCTGTTCTGGTGGTGCTCCCTCCCAGCTCTTGTGTACCTGCTGGATGGCAGAGCATGGGTGCTGAAAGTCCTTGATGTAGAGAATAAGCACTACTGGGCAACAACCAAACCATCGACAGGTTATCATTGTTTTGGTAATGAATCCAAAACACAGCAATGTACCAGTTACTACAAAGAAAGGGAATTCTATTCCAGCTGAAACTAGGTTTATGCTATATCCTGTGTTGAATAGCCAGTAAAATGAGCAATGGGGTTTTTTTTCTGTTATTTTTAACTATTAGGTCATGCACCCTGTATAAAATCTGATCCATACCCACTTGATGTGAGACTGAATAAAAGCTTAAAGTTCACTAGAAGATACAGCCAGTTTATTGCAATCAGCAACATTTTGCTGATGTTTAGTTTACCAGGGGCTACGCTGGGAGAGAAAAAATCATCAGGCATGGTTTCTGCACTAAGAGCTACAGAACAGGCTGAAATAATTTTGTGCTTTCATCACTTTTCAGAACTACATCATTTTGGGTGGTGTGTTAGCTGAGTCAGCAAGCTTTGTGTATAAACATGAAAGATTCACAGATAAATACATAAACTTTACATCAAGAGATTGTAGCAGGAAATCAAATGGCATAAGTGCCAGTGCTAGCAGAATAGGTATTATTATGGTTAAAAAATACTTCTGATTTATAATCTTTACAGATTAGATCTGTCCAAACAACCCATTCAATCTAATTAATCGAATATCTTCTGAATCATAAAAAACAGAAACACAGAAAAATTCCTTTGTAATTTTTCTACATTGGGCTGTTTTTCTTCCTGTGGTAAAAAGTTCAGGTTTAAATATATAAGTGCCTAAGACTATGGGGTATTATAGAAGGAATGAAAATTACTCTAATACCATTTGGACAATAGCAGCTGTTTTTATCTGCTATGCCAGATTAATTTTGGCACCATTCCTGCTCTTTCCTGTGTGCAAACCCAGTGGGGGTGAGGATATCAAGACAGGGTTTGTGTGAATAGTCATTGCCAAGGTTCTGCCTCTCTATTGAAAAGGAAGAAAAAAAGGGCCTAGGTTTGAGCAGATACTGGACTAACAAGCCTAAAGACTGACTTACTGTGTTTACCAGCAGAATGGCTGTTTAACTAACAGACAGTGGCAGTCCAGGCTTCAGCATGCAGTACTGCCAGCATCCTTGTTGAGAAAAGATCAGGGTTTTGAGTGAGAGGCCAGAACAAATCTCCATGGTTATATATCCTGCTCTCCTGGGCTGCGTTAGGAGAAGTGTTAGAAAGTCAAGGGAGGGGACCCTTCCTCTCTGCTCAGCACTGGTGAGGCCACATCTGGAGTACTATGTCCAGTTCTGGGCTTCTCAGAACAAGAGAGGCATGGACATAGTTTAAGCAATCCAAAGAAAAACTACAAAGAAGATTAAGGGACTGAAGCATTTTAACTGTGAGGAGAAGCTGACAGAGCTAGGACTGTTCAGCTTGGAGAACAAAAGGTTCAGAGGCTTCAAATGTCTACAGTCTATCTATCAATGTCTGAAAATACCTAAAAGGAGGGTGAAAACATGACAGAGACAGGCTGTTTTCAGTGGCACCTGGTGACAGGACCAGAGGCAGTAGGCAGAAACGGAAACACAGATGGGTCCATCTGAATATCAACCCTTTTTTTACTGTAGGGTGACCAAGCACTAGAAGAGGTTGCCCATAAAGGTTGTGGAATCTCCATACTTGGAGATATTTAAAAGCCATTTGGACATGTTCCTGGGCAACTGGTTCCAGGTGAACCTGCCGGAGAAGTGGGATGGGACCGAATAACCTCCAGAGGTCCCTTCCAGCCTCAGCCATCTTGTGATTCTATGATTCAGCCTCCCTGCTGTGATCACCAACAAGAACACAGGGTATTTTGTGCCTGCATAAAAGCTGGGTGGAGACTAAACACTAAAATTTCACACAGGACACTGAAGAGATTGCTAAATTCAGTCACCAACCAGCAGAACTTGGAACAGGCACAGCTCTCAAGGTCTGTATTGTCATCATCTTCATCCCAAGTCACTTCTTCATCCTCACAAAGGGTGCCAAGGTCTCTGCTGATACTACATTGTCCTCTCTGTCCTATGCTCTCAGAATGACAGGCGTTGCTTTCACAAGCTTTAATAATAATAACTGTGGGCCAGACTGTGCACGCAGGTGGTAAACAAGCTGCAATACCTCATGAATAGTTCTTTACACTGCCATACTTCAGTGAGACTCTTTGATGCCATTTATTCATACGGCATGTCATGGAAGTAGAAATTCCTGTGCCAACCAGTCATACCTAGCATGAACCCATGAAGCTATGAAAGAATGCAGACAGACTTTTTTTCCCTCCTTCCCAGCAGGACTGCATCTGATCCTGCTAAATTCCAGCCTTTAGCACTTCAACTGTCAGATAATGACCTTTTGTTTATTTTTATGATCACCGATGCCTTAAAAAGAACACGGAAGAATGTTGGGTATGCTTCTTTCTCTGAAATGGTAGTCTCTGATTTCACTTTTTCATAATTATTTGAAAGCTGTCGCAAAGGCAATAAGAAAAAGATTTTACTTTTGTGGGGGTGTTTTGTTTGGTTGGTTTTAATTTCAGTCTTCTTCTTTCCTTTCTCACATCTCTCCTGAAGTATTATCCATAACTTCGTGACTGGGTGGAAAAACTGTAGATAAAGGTATGTGAAATGCCAATTGTCATGTATATCTTATTCTACTCACTGAGTACAAGATGAAGCTCCACTTGAAGGTTTAGAAATTGGGTATTATCTCCACTATTCAGTATTGAACAATAACAGGTTCTTCATATCACAAGATAGGCACAGAAAAAAAAAAAAAACTGAGAAGCTCTTTGTCAGTGAAAAATACTTTAAGAACGATACATAACATTTGGATAGAAACAGAGAGTGATTACATTTTGACTAAAGTTAAAAAAAAAGAGCTGCTCACAAATCCCTTAGGAAAAAGAAAGTCAGATAAATATATTCTACCAACAAAAACAGTTTCATCATATATGCTGCCTAATGCTGTTTTATGATTACAGTGACCAGTTTGCAAGGAACAGACTTCTTTGATAAATAACTCTACAGATAAAATACTGTTTCTCTGTGTGGAGCTTGTTAGTCATATCCTGATGTGTCACTGATGGCTCAGAGAGATAAAAAGAAAAATAAGGGTAACATGGTTGATCAAACAGGTGTCTGTTCACAGAAGTAATTCTACATATGCATATATGCAAACCTGCATACACGTAGACATTTACTCAAAGGTATACATACACAGATTCTAAATCTATGAATGCAAGAATGATTTCCAATACAACATAGAAAATACTGAAAAACCTGTTTACTTTTGAAAAAACAGAAGAAGAAAGAAACTCAGCCTTCCCACCCTGCAAGGTATTCTAATTGCAATGTATAGTATTATACAGGAATGTACTGTGCACAATTAAATAAAAACAAGACTGAGGAAATTTACCCAAGCAGGAAAAAATAGCTATTTGAAGACTGCATTATTTTAGCTGGTCAAAGTGTGGTCAGTAGAAGAGACAGACACAGCTCTGAAAGGAGATAGCAACTGAAAGGACATTCATTCTGTATGAAGCATAGTATTCCTCTTTTTTTGTGAACTCAGTGACATGCAATCCAGCAAGGCTTGAATTAGAAGGAAGGGTGGTATTAGAAAGAGAAACTGAGATGAGGAGTCAAATCCTAGCTCCCTTCTAGCTTCTTATTCTGAGATTTGAGATGGCTACAGATGCACTTAGAGCTCCTTGCTTCTCTTGTGAAAGAGATACAAACACTTGTGGTGGGTGGGAAGGCCAATGATCCAAAACATGATTATTAATGTCAGCTCAGGAAAAAGAAACATTATGTTGCTGATTCAGCAGGTTCATGTCTAATTTAAAGTATACAAGTAAACCATTAAAGTATACACATTTACTTCTATATGACTAAAATTTTTGAAATCCAAAGTTATTGGCTGAAAACTTGCCAAACTAGAGCTTAAAGTCTTGATACTTGGTGGGTACATTATGTGTATCTATACATATATTTATATGTTTTTCTCTCCTGTGAAAGCAAGTTTTTAAGAATGGATTGACATGCCTTACTTTCTTATGACTATTTTGAATATAACTTATTTTGAAAAAGATTTCTCCAATCCACTCGCCCATGTGTTCTGTTCTCGCCCATGTTCTAGACTAGGCATCTCATTCTCACACTGTGTATCATGAAGCTCATGATACATCATCATAAATCAAAATTAGAGAGGAATGAATCATAGCAGATTGAAATTTTGGATGGCTCACTTTCCATGTATGTGATTTGCAAAATGGGACTGAGAGCTCAAAAGACTGCTGTTTCCTCTGGCTTCTTTTTTTGTCTAAAGATAGAAAAGAGTTGGTAAACACTAGGACCATAGTAATTCAATTGCTTCCAGTATTTAGATAGGCACCTTCTTTCTGCTCTTAGTTAGTGCTCCAGATGTTCTGCTGGTACTACTTCTTCCTCCAGAAACTGCTTTCCTTTCTTTCCACCATGCAGAACATTATTCTTCCTTTTTCATAAATCTAACAGTGACTCTCTAGTGCTGCCTCCTGCAACCCCAATAGATTGCAAACATAAGTTGGGACATTCCTGACTGAAACCACTTAGTTGTTTGGCTGCTTCCCTCCTGCTACTGCAAGCACATGTCTAGGATCTTCTTCAGCCCTGTTCACAGGGTCCCTGTATTGCATGTCTGGTCCTTGAAGAACTTAAGTTCTTAAATATAACCTTAATCCACAACAATAATGTCCTCCATTTTAGGACACAACTGGAATCCTAAAATAGAAAAATGGGAAATAATTAAACCCTTACAAGTATTGTTGAAACACAGATCTATTCTTGAGTGAAGGTTCTGGCCTGGCTTTCTCTTCTGCAGATCAACCCAACTATCCCCTGAGGCAAACACAACAGTGTTAAAAGCACACTGGTGTGCCACGCAGTGATTCATCATCCCGCAAGTCAGAACTAGAATAATCATTTCTTAAACAGCAAAGTACCACCACGTGACATAAGAAAAGCTGACATTTTAAAAATGCTTTTTCAAAGATTTACTAGTCAATACCCCCAGAGAAGTTGCTTAAATAAAACTGTAGATTTTAAGTCTATGCTAAATGCTTGCCCTAAAACCTTATTCCAATCCCATTGATGCTGATAGAAGCAGAATCCACTGAGGCAGAAACAGAAGGCTGGAGTAGTCAAACTTCAGCTGCACTAAAATTCACAGCCTTTTGCAGTCTCTTGCTACTGCAGAAAGAATGAGGCCAATCAAGTATGGGTTTTCCCTGTTCCTCTTGCTGTCAAATTCTTCCTTACTCTATGCCCAAATATTTTCTGCTTCTTAACATCTGCTGAATGTCTTACAGTCCCTGTTTTGTAGACCTGGAGGTTATGAACCTAGAAGGTTTGACAAATAAAATACATCAAAAGTATGAGAGTATCTGCCTTCATGCTTAGAACAATGGTTCAGTCTCATAAAGGATACTAATAATCTCTGTGAGGGTCATACCTGTCCTACGCCTTTCCTTAATGCCTTCTACCTTAAGCTAGTGCTTGCTTTATGCCACAAAGCAGTACTCTTTATATTGATTTTTCTTTTTCACCTTATCTAAAGATGTTCTCATTATCCATATAAATGCTGTTTTTCTTTCTGAACTCTATGTCTTAGTGAAATCTTATGGCAGTGAGTTTGACTGACAAATTATGCATTGTATAAAAAAAATCCTCCCTTTTATCAGTTTTAATTTATTTCCTTTCTGTTTCATCTACTGTCCCATTATTTTTGTCTCATGACAAAGGGCAAGTAAGTTTATCTTGGTTTAAAATCCCTTCATATCTCTTTTCTTTGATGAGCACCATTAATATATCCCCATTACATAATACAGCAAGGATCTCAATATGTCTTGGTCTTTGGATATTACTGCCTTTCATTTTTTGGCCTATTTTTTTTTATATATATATCAGAAGCCTAAAGGTTTTCTAGTAGATGTATAGGTCCTGATTAAATGGATTATCACTGTGTTTCTAATAAAGATGTTCTGCAGATATTTAGAAGCAATCCAAAGGCCTCCAGATCAAGGACTACCCACTAACATCTATTGTTTCTACACTGTACACTGACCTCTGATCAGTGTTCAGCACTCTTCATATTACCTTGATTTCTGAAAGTCTTGTTCATTCAGTGTTGGTTTATGTTGCCAATAATCTCTAATTACCTCATCTCCAAACTATTTTTTTTTTTTTTTTTACTCTCTTCTTATGTAAAAGCTTTTCTGTGGTTCATTTGCTTCACTATTCTTTCGGCCTTTGCTTAAGTGCCCTGCAAGCACAGAGCAACCCTAAAGATTTGGGATGCTTTCAAGCCTATATCCCTTCCAGCTCACGTGGTGCAGCCATACAGCAGCACAGGATAATTCACATCCACCTTAAGAGCCATGCCCCCTTCATCCTTTAAACTAGGTCTGAAGGGGGAAAGGAATGCATCTGGGCTGTCTGGAAGCAGGCCCAAGGGTGGTAAGCCTGAGGTAGGGGTGAAATCAGTAGCCCAGCTGAGGTGCTTGTATACCAATGCACACAGCATGGGTAACAAACAAGAAGAGCTGGAGGCCATGGTGCAACAGCAGAACTATGATGTAGTCGCCGTCACAGAAACTTGGTGAGATGACTCACATAGCTGGAGCACTGCACTGGATGGCTACAAGCTCTTCAGAAGAGACAGGAAAGGGAGGAGAGGTGGAGGGGTGGCTCTTTATATCAGGGAGGCTTTTGACACCGTGGGTGTTGAAACTAATGACAATGAGATTGAATGCCTATGGGTAAGAATTAAGGGGAAGGCCAACAAGGCTGATGTCCTACTGGGAGTCTGTTATCATCCACCCAACCAGGAAGAAGAGGTGGACAACTTATTCTATAAGCAGCTAGATAATGTGTCAGGATCATCAGCCCTTGGTCTTGTAGGTGACTTCAACCTGCCAGACATCTGCTGGGAACTTGATACAGCAGAAAAGAGGCAGTCCAGGAAATTTTTAGAGTGTATGGAGGACAACTTTTTGTTGCAGCTGAGTGAGCCCACTAGGGGAGGGACTATGTTAGACCTGCTCTTTGCAAATAGAGATGGGCTGGTGGGAGATGTGGTGGCTGGAGGCCGCTTGGGGCAGAGTGATCATGAAATTATAGAGTTCTCAATATTTGGTGAAATGAGGAGGAACACCAATAAGACTCTTACATTGGACTTCCGGAGGGCAGACTTTGGCCTACTTAGGAGACTTACTCAGAGAGTTCCTTGGGAAGCAGCCCTTAAAAACAAAGGAGTTCAGGAAAAGTGGGCGTGCTTCAAAACAGAGATCTTGAGGGCACAGGAACAGACTGTCCCTGTGTGCCGAAAGATGAGTCAACGAGGTAAATGTCCAGCCTGCATGGGCAAGGAGGTTTTGGAGGAACTTAGGAATCAAAGGAGGATGTATCATCTTTGGAAGGAGGGTCAGGTCTCTCAGGAAGTATTTAAGGGGGTTGCTAGGGCATGTAGGAAAAAAAATTAGAGAGACCAAAGCTCAGTTCGAACTTAATTTGGCAACTTTTGTAAAGGATAATAAAAAATGTTTTTACAAGTATATTAACAGCAAAAGGAAGGGTAAGGCCAACCTTTGTTCTCTACTGGATGCAGGAGGGGACTTAGTAACTGCAGATGAGTAGATGTGCTTAACGCCTTCTTTGCCTCAGTCTTTAGTGGGTAGACAGCTTGCCCTCAGGACAACTGTCCTCCTGGGTGGGTAGATGGTGTCAGGGAGCAGGATGGTTGCCCTTTTATCCAGGAGAAGGCAGTCAGAGAACTGCTGAGCCACTTGGATGTTCACAAATCTATGGGCCCAGATGGGATCCATCCCAGGGTGATGAGGGAGCTGGCAGGTGAGCTTGTGAAGCTGCTCTCCATCATTTACCAACAGTCCTGGCTCTCTGGTGAGGTTCCAGATGACTGGAAGATGGCCAATGTGATGCCCATTCACAAAAAAGGGTGGGAAGGAGGATCCTGGTAATTATAGGCCAGTTAGCTTGACTTTGATATCTGATAAGATAATGGAGCAGTTTATATTGAGTGTCATCATGCAGAACTTACAAGATGGCCAGGGTAATTCTTACACAACCCAGCCAGCATGGGTTTAAGAGGGGTAGGTCATGTTTGACCTTTATGACCAGGTGACCTGCCTGGTGGATGCAGGAAAGGCTGTGGATGTTGTCTATTTGGACTTCAGCATGGCCTTTGACACTGTCTCCCACAGCACACTCCTGAAAAAGCTGACAGCCCACGGCTTGGACAGAACACTCTTTGCTGGGTTAGGAACTGGCTGGATGGCCAGGCCCAGAGAGTGGTGGTGAACAGTGCTGCATCCAGCTGGCGGCCAGTCACCAGTGGAGTCCCCCAGGGGTCTGTGCTGGGGCCAGTTCTGTTCAATATTTTTATTGACAACATGGATGAGAGTATTGAGTCCTTAATTAGTAAATTTGTGGACAACACTAAGCTAGGAGCGTGGGTCGATCTGTTGGAAGGTAGGAGGGCTCTGCAAAGAGACCTGGAACCAGTGGATGGATGGGCAGAGTCTAACAAGATGAAGTTTAATAAGTCCAAGTGCCAAGTCCTGCATTTTGGCCACAATAACCCCCTGCAGCGTTACAGGCTGGGGACGGTGTGGCTGGACAGTGCCCAGGCACAAAGGGACCTGGGGGTACTGGTCAACAGCCGGCTGAACATGAGCCAGCAGTGTGCCCTGGTAGCCAAGAAGGCCAATGGCATCCTGGCCTGTATCAGGAATAGTGTGGCCAGCAGGAGCAGGGAGGTCATTCTCCCCCTGTACTCGGCACTGGTGAGGCTGCACCTTGAGTGCTGTGTCCAGTTCTGGGCCCCTCAGTTTGGGAAGGATGTTGAGACGCTTGAGCGCATCCAGAGGAGGGAAACAAGGCTGGTGAGGGGCTTGAACACAAGCCCTGTGAGGAACAACTGAGGGAGCTGGGGTTGTTTAGCCTGGAGAAAAGGAGACTCAGAAGTGACCTTATCACTCTCTACCACTCCCTGAACGGTGCCTGTAGTCAGGTGGGTGTTGGTCCCTTTCTTCAGGCAGCAACTGACAGAATGAGAGGACACAGTCTTAAGCTCCACCAAGGGAAATACAGGCTGGATTTTAGGAAAAAGATTTTACAGAAAGAGTGATAAAGTACTGGAATTGTCTGCCCGGGGAGATGGTGGGGTCACCATCTCTGGATGTGTTTAAGAAAAGACTGGATGTGGCACACGGTGCCATGGTTTAGTTGAGATGTTAGGGTTGGGTTGGACTTGATCTTGGAGGTCTCTTCCAACCTAGTGATTCTGTGATTCTGTGATCCTTAGGGCTCAGGTATCCTTATTGTGCTATACTTTCATTTGTCCTGGTGAAAAGATGAGCAGTCTGATTACGTGAAAGCATAAACAGGATGTGCACTCTTAAAAGTCCTCTCCTTTTCAACAGAAACTTGAAGTGGTATACAAACCTCCACATAGCAATAGCTAACCTTAAGCTGCCAGGAGAGCCACAAAAGTTTGTTTGACACTATTTCACTGATTTTCTTTGGGCTGTAGCTTGAGCAGAGCTCAGTTAAATATGCATGGGAGAGTCTGGTTTAAAGTCATTTTATACTACTTCTCACCTATTGGTCTCAGTTACTGCCTAGTGTAGTTACATTTCCAGATGTCTAATTTCTAGCAGTGGTCAGAAAGGCTGTATGGAAGTAATGACCCTGAAGGACAAAAGGGTTTTCTGGATTTTGTCACCACAAAAGGAATGTGGAGGGTTGACTGTCTTAGTTACCTGTCTGTGCAATGGACAGTCAAGCTCTGGGAAAAATTCTGGTAGAGGAAAGAAGAAAGTTTAAAACCTTTGACCACTAAATTGCATTTAGTACAATGAAAAAATAATTCTTAGAAATACAAAGTTTTAGTGTTGGCAGGTACTGTATGAATATTACATGGGTTAACCTCCATACTATTTTTTTCCTTATTGTAAAATCAGTTTTTGACTGTATTAAACAATATTCTCATGATACAGCATACTGAAGGAGAAAACTGGTAGCATCTTAATATTGCAGGGCATATGGTTTCCTCCTGGCATCAGACTTGTGCCTTCTCACCCAGTGCTGTTCATCTGACCACACAACTGTGGTGGAGGGGAAGGAAGCCCAGAAAAGAGCATGACAGAAAAATCAAATCCCTACTCTATTGAAACCATCTTGCTGGGGTTTAATTAGAGGATTTCAGGAAGCCCCAGACTAGTAAATGGAAATCTTTGTGATTTGCCTTGGTAATTACTGGAATGAAATTTCAGGAGCTGAGATAATCCCCAAGGAAAAGTGCATCTGTGCACTTCAAATTAGCTGCTTATATGCTCGCTTAGATTCTTTACATGCCTTCCAAACCATGCTGGCATACTTAAAAGGTATGCTCATGTTAGCAGATTTAGAAGGAGGGAATCTTTGGCAGATTACCTTGCCAGAAATTTCCTCTCAGTGTTTCTTGTGGAGTTTTTCTCTCCTCCTAGAAAAGATATCCCAAGGGAATTCAGCTCTTTCTCCAGAGATATCTGCCTAAATCCCAAGAAATCAAAATCAGGAGAATAAAATATCTTATTCAAGATCCTCAGTCTCTCCTGAAGTAATACACACCTGGCAGTCCTGGCTCTGTTCCCAGGCTGGTGTAATTTCAACCCCACATATGAGTAGCAGCCTGCCACAGTTAAGGTTTAGTGTCCTGTGACCTCACAGGACTAACAAATTGAGGAAATATAATCAGAAAAGGGGGAGGCTTTGGTTTCTGAAGGCACAAGCATTGTGCTTGCAGCCCTAACCACTTTCGGGTATCAGATTATGAAGATATGGATTATCTTTTCAACTGTTTTATTTGGAAAGCTTTACAGCTTCCCTTATGCTTACAAGCTAGGGCTTTACAGTTAAGGGTTTTTAAAAGTGTTCTTGTAGGCTTGGTGCTTTTTGTTTAACTTTTACTTATTTGTGAAGTTACTATAAGGTCCTAATTCCTTACTGTTTATTCATGTTCTCTGCCAGTATGAAGCTCTGAAAAAAAGGCATAATTTGCCTGCCTGAAAAGTTACACATATTTTAAACACACTTCTTCAGATCACTTTAGTGTTGCTATGGTGTTTCTGTGTGAAGTTACCAGCAGTTAACAAGAATTGACAAAAGCAAACCCAATTGCCCAGGTACTCAGGTATCCAGGGCTACTCGATGTACCTCAGATAATGTTTCTGGCTTCCAGCATCCCCTCCAGAAGGGCATGAGTCTCTTGTAGTCCACTGTTGGATATCTGCCAAGCCTCCATAGCTGCCTTGGCTTTAATGTACCATTTCACTGGTGTTGAATGCTTATCCTGAGTTGACTGAATCCCTGGAAGCTGGCCTCTGAACTCCTTCTGAGGCTTTTTTCTTATATTATGCTTTCAGAAGTCTCCACCAAAATCTATATATTCCACTGGCCCTTGTTTTTCATATAGGCACAATTAAATATTGCTATGTTCCATAAGCCGCATGAAGTGTAGGGAACATGAGCATTCCTGGCTGCACTCCTACTATGGCTTAGTCTCAGTCTTGAATTCATAAATAAAAATCCCATGCAAATTAGTTCATTTATTTGCAGTCAGGATGATGCTAGCACTTGTCATAATCATGCATTCTACATTTATTTCTGTCTCTCAGGGTTTTTTTTCCAACTATTCATATTTTTGTCTCCTGTTATTTATTTTCTTATGGTGCAGGCCAGCTTGCCCATTACTGTGGCCAAAGCTGAAACTGCAGCATTCAAATAAATCAATTGCCTCATCTTTCCTTCCATTTATGAAAAAGAAAAGATAAACAAACCAAACCAAACCAAACCAAACCAAAACAACAAAAAAGGTATTCTAATTTTTTTCTGTTTAAGAAGGGAGCGCTAGTCTCTGTTACTCTATGAAAGTGGAGTGGATTTTTTTTTTTATCCCCCCTCCAAGATTCCAATTATAAACATTTAGAGTTAGATGACATTTACATGATTTAGGGATAGTTCCAACAAATCTGAAAAAGCCCACGCAGATTGAATTTTGGCTAAAATATACAGTAAAATTATGTCATTGTACTTCAAAAGGCTGCTTCATGATCATTACTGAGTAGTGTCTTGACCCAGTTCCTAGAGTCAATGACAAGCCTGGGGTCAGAGATAAAATTGCTATAGTGAAATTTGCTCTTGCTGACTGAGATACAAGTGTATTCTTGCAAAGAAGTTTCTTACAAACTGTTTCCTTTAGGCTTCTTCAGTTTCCAGAAACACACATGGTTGTGTCTAAGACTCAGGGGTGCCCTGTTTTTCATTTCACAGATCAGCTTAAAAACATTCAATTCCTATGCCAAGCTGAAGTAGTGCTCATAGCAGCCACAGCAGAAACACATTGGTAGGAGGCAATGCATCAAGGCTATGAAAACCAGGCACATCTCAGCTAAGATGTTGCCATGAAGGAAAGGTTCATCTGAACAAAAGAAGGGACACAAATTCCATCGTGCTCAACAATAATCCCTCTCTTCAGCCTTGAACACACAATTTACTATCCCTCCTTCACTTTTCCCATCTCTGAAAAGTTCCCGTTTGAGAAGTTAAAAGGGATAATAGAAAAGTTCTGAATTACCATCATCAGCCTTCTCCTGTACCTAAACTAGGACAACAGAACTTTCTACTGAATTTATTTTTATCTAAAACTGGTAACCTCAAATTGACTCTGTTTTCCATTAGATAATGAAAAATATCAGAAGTAAAATGGGAGATAAAGGTGAGAAATAAAATTGAAAAATTAAAAGGCAATAACTGTTAGCATAAAGAGGACAAGCCCGAAGAAAAAAAACCAAACAAAAAAACCCCAACCAACAATAAAAACCCCCACAAACAAAGACCAACAACGAAACGGGGAACATATTTAGAGGCAAATCAGAAGGTTTACACACTAATCAGTTAATGCTGAGTATAAATGCAAGGCTATGCTGGCTCTATTTTATGAAGGAAAAATTACAGAATGCATTTCATTGTTTGATCTAATTGTTATTTTGAAAATGGCTTCCTTAACACTGAAAGCTAAAGGAATGTGTACATGCTTGTAGACCTTTGTTCTTTTATTGAAAGATTTATGTTGTTAACCTTCAAACACTGGGTAATATATGGGTTCAGAGCTTTACTGACAAATTCCAGGTTCCCTGAACTCTAAAAGTTGGAATGCAGGTAAAACAGCAAATACAACTCACTTATCAGATATCTCAGCATGAGGAGAACTTAAATAAAAACCATCAGGAGTGAATATCAAATGGCTGTGACCTATAACCAGCCCTGACAGCTAAGAATGGACTTGATCTCTGTGTGCTTTGTCTGACATGTAGAAACTGCTACCCAGGCAGACAAAAGAACAATGGCTTATAAAGAAAATATTCCAGAGAGATTATATTTCAGATATGAAAGACAAGATAATTTATGATGAGCATTAAAGACATTAGAGACACTCTTTTTCTAGGTAGGTAAAAATGCAACATTCTATTTAACAGACAAAAGCCACAGAGAACGGCTGCATTTGGGAAAGTCCAACCCCTGTAAACTCGTATTAGAGCAGACTGAGAAAGCAAATGAAGCCAAGCTATCAGCAGTCCTAAATGTGCAAGTAAAGCAGAAAGATCAAGTAAAGGTCAGATTTTATGGCAAAAATCAAGGATTAAATCATGGGAGCTGTCATCATTGATGGTATCATACATTTCCTTTTTAATACAAAGCATGGTCATGGGCTGTGTTTCTGTGGTAACAGGAAAGGTTGACATCAGAATTATGATGTAAATGAATGGATCCTCACATACCTTCTGATTCACAAGCAGTGAAGGATGCACATAAGGAGCTTAGATGTAACTTCTCTAAGAAATCATTAAAAAGAACAAAGAGGAAAGGGTCTATGCACTGACAGAGGGCTCTGCACATTTTTTGACATGATAGCAATAATGAGCATAACGCAAGCTGTTCTATAGCACGGTTTCTTTTTCATTTCTCTACTCCTATCTTTTCCCTTTACTTGTTGTTCTGCTGTCTTTCAAAGATTGTATTGCTAGGCCTAAAATATTATAAACAAAGTTGAATAAGATTAATTGACAAAAAGAATGAAATATATTAATCCCAGGTAAATGTGTCCCCTTTAAATGCAAGTTTCTTCATAGATTTTTGTGTATTGATAACTGCATTGAGTGCAAAGCACATTGCTACACAAGTGAGGACAAAATGTCCTTGAAAGCATAATAAATCTGGAAATGGCCAAAGTACCAATGCAAAGATGACTCTGGTTTTCACTTGGAAAACTGGTCTTTATATGCTTGAATGAACTTTTATTTGTTTGCATGCCCTCTTTCAAGCCAGATATTATGTGCCAAAAAGTAACCCTGAATGAATGACATTGTGAGGTTCCGTATTTGCTCTGTCTCAGTGACTTCTGGATCAAATGTGTATGATTTACAAGTCCAAAGATTATTTTCTGGCTGCCAGAGCTGTAAATTCAATCTGGGATCAGAAAAATAAGCATTGTTCTTTCTGGCCCCAAGTGAAAAGTTCACAACAAAATGCCAAACACATCGAAAGCACAGGTTGCTGCATTTTAAGTTGATCTTGCTTCTATGGTCTTGTTTTCATTTAGAAAGGCAAACATATTATTTCCTTCCATGTCAAGACTCAACACCTAAAGTGTGAAAAAAAAATGTAGGTGAATAATCCTGAAAGTTGCTATTTTGAAATCCAAAGTAGTCAGATGAAAATCTGCCCTTGTATTTTTACTGAGGATCTAATGAAAACTAGTCTGTTCAAAAAAAAAATTCCAACCCATCAAACAAACAAAAAAAACCAAAACAACCCAAAAACCAAAAAAGCCATATGAATAATATTTCATAATAGTGTGTTAAAACCTTTCAACTTTAGGATTTTTTTTTTCTATTTGCATTTCTATATTGTTTATAAAAATATCATTCCCCCATTGTTCTGACAAAGATTCTCCTACTGAAGTTTTAACAAAATTTTGATGGGCTCACGTTATGGAACAGGATTAGCCTTTATCATTATTCTGACTGTACAAATCTGTACATATAACATCTGTTTTGGCAAGCTTGAAAAAAAACCTCTAGCAAATACCCCAGTGAAAAAATAAGATATTTTCAATTACTGTCTCTGCACATTGACATGATTCCTTCTGACAATGTAGTGTGAAGTGTGGGACTTGCAGCTATGGGTGTGAGAGGCCCAGTCCAGAAGTTTCTTCTACTAAGGCAGCCTTTTCAACCCAAAATAGTTCAGTGAAGCCTTGTAGAGATACAACAATTAGTCTATTCAGAAATTGTTGGGAAGTTTATGACCATAATTTAAATAAGTGTGTCATAAGCCAGGACTAGAAGTACATATAGAAATAAATGTGAATATGGTGAGTAAGCATGCACTGGTTTTACTTTTAATCCACTGTTCAAATGTATTAACACTTTTATTTTTTAAACTACATAGATTTTTTTGAATAAAAGAAGACTTTTAGTATGTGATTTCGTATGAACTTTTAGATTAATTAGCTTTTGCCTTGTTTATTTACTGCTGTTTCTTTCCTTGTCTAGTCCAAGAAGTCAAAATTCAGTCTCCTATGCTAATGGTCAGGTAAATTATTTCATACTTGCACATGAAAGAAGCCATTTCAGCTTTGTTTATATGCGCCAGAGTGAACAAACAAAGAGAAGCAAAATCGCATTGCTTAGGTGAACAATTACCACAATACAACAGAAATGTCCTGTCTTTGCAATATAAAAATTTGGAATAAAAGGACATTGCAGAATAAATGATAATAATAATTTGTTGCCCAGCAGAGTTGTGGATGCCTCATCCCAGGAAATGTTCAAGGTCACATTGGATGGGGCCTAAGCAACCTGATGGAGTAAATTACATTCCTGCCATTGTAGGGAGTTGGAACTAGATTATCTTTAAGGTCCCTTCCAACCCAAATCATTATATGATTCCCACCATTTGAATGTTTTCCAGAAGGAACAAATGTCTACATAGCTCATGGGTGTGTGACACCTGAAGTCCTTGGAAAAGCTGGCACAGTTATTTTTCTTTTTTGGGTAAGACATTTACATTTTCTACATTATTATTTTTCTTAAATGGTATCAAGTGACACCAACAACAATGGCAACGAGCAGTGAGTTGGACAAAGGAGAAATTGCATAGTGGTCATGGTGTCTCAGGATGGCAAAGAGACAATCCTAAAAGAGTCCCAGGATAGGAATGTTCCACAGCAGCAACTTGGCCAATAGACTCACTATGCAATTTTTTATGCCTAACATTCAGTGTGGATTAGACTAGAAGAGCAGGGAACATCTCTCCACACAAACCTTGAAACTGAATTCTGCTATCAGACAGCAACATTCAAGCTTATAAAAATGGTCCTCAAAGCTGCACTAAACCTAACTTCTTGCTTTCCTCTACCAGACGTCTTTAAGAGGGCAGTCAAAAATATCTTCTCCCTGCACTTACACTCATTTTATCTCAGTTATGTTGCATATAGAGATGTGATGAAAAATCATGATCTATTTATATGCAAGTCTAAGAAACATGCTTTGACCATGTAATCTAAAAACATCAGATGCCATCTGCAATTGAAATTATGTAAATCTCTTCTCATGAGGGACAATTAAGAAACATTTCTAGGAATATTTCTGATGACATTTCACAATGTCAGGATGTGAGATTTCTGTGTCATTTATTTTAAAGTTGTCCTATTATTTAGGTGAAAAAATAGAGAAAATATGTATTTGCATTCATTTATTACAACTCTGTCTGTGTATTTATAACAGACCGATTACAATTAAAAAAAAAAAGTGTTGCATGATTTTGTCAATTAGGCATAAATCAAAGTTATCAGGCCCTACTGCAGAAATCAAGAATCAATTAAATCCTGTTTTGTTTGTTTGTTTGTTTTTTAATGGAGATGGGTGGAATGATAATCTCACCACAAGATTTGGTTTTCAAGCAAATTCCACTTTTATAGTAGTCAACTTTGTGATCCTTCAAGCATGCCCTAAAGGCAAACACATCCATGCTGTTTTAGGAGAGGAAGGGAGAATTAATTTAAAAACTAAAAATTCAGCAGGGAATAAAACCTATTAAAGTTCCCTCCCCTGAACTGAAAAAGCTTCCATTTATATATCTGTGCTATTTTAGCATAGGTTGATATCACTTTTATTATCATTGTGAGGGAGTGCCTTCTTCCAGGGTGGTGTTACCCAAATTGGGTGCTTCATAATCCTAAAATGTTAGAAAGGATTGAAATTACAAGGAAAAATAGCCCTTGAATTCTGCATGTATTTTAAATGAGCAAGCAAAAAATAAAAAGGAAGTCAATAAAAGTACAAAAAAAATTGTAAATAAAGCTTTTAAATAAATTTCATTTCCAGTAGTTTTTAAAAATTGTTGAAAATCTTTTTGCATTAGTAGAGGCTAGGAATTACTGTATTAAGCACAAATTATTTCTCAGGAAGAGAGGGCTCAAGAATTTAAATTGCACATATTACAACTAAGGCTTGGAAACTGTGAGTGACACTGGCATTTTACCAGTGGAACAACTTAATTACCTGGTTTTCACACTGATTATCAAAGGTCTATTATTTTTATAATGTGCTGTTTTCTGAAGTAGGACACCATGTGGCTGTCAGAATCTTAAAGTGACAAAGTGGCCTTCAGAAATAAAATTATAATCTCTTCACCACATGCAAATAAGATGTGGTAATCCTGGCTTCTGCTGAAAGCTGTTCATACAAAAAAAAATAACAAGAGATAGAGCCCTGGACATCCACGCAAGTATTGAATATCACACAGAGGCAGGCATGCCAGATCTCCTCTAGCCAGGATCATATCATTTGTTTTATCCAGAGTGATTCTGAGCTGCAAGCTTTGCTATAAATTCTGCCAAACCCTGGGGAGAAAAAAGAAAAAAATTAAAAAAGGCTAAAACATTGATTTGGAAGAATTTGAGACATAACGTTGGAAGGTTTATCTTCACAGGGACAAAATACACTGTTAACTTCACCTTCTTCCTGAGTGCAATACTGGTTTTCTTCACTTTTGAAGAACAAGGAAAACATAATGAGGATTATTAGGACCTTTCAAGAATTATATTTTAAAAAGAGAAAAACTCAGCACTATAATTTGAGGTTTTCATGTGCTAGGTCAGTGAAACCATGTCAGATCAGTTCTGTTAATTTCCTACAGGCAAAACTTTCTAGAGGTACCAGGAAAAATACCTTCAAGAAGCAAACTATCTGTGGAAATATTTCTCATCATTGATCACCAGAAACTCAAAATTTTCACGACAGTTATCAGAGTTCCAAAAGTAAGGTTTCTGAAATTCTTCTAATAAAATCTCCAAAAATGTTTTCTTTCCGGAGGAATCTACAGAATATATTGTGGGCTTTAAGTAAAATTACGTTAATGAAAAGAGACATTTAGTTAACTTGGTTAATGCACAGTTTGAAAGCTAGGGAGATAAAGGTAATACTTGTCACTCTCTTTCAAAATTCCAAGTTGTAAAAACTTTAAAGTACTCTACATCACCCAGAAAAAGAACTTACAGCCAAATTTTGATATGAAGGCAATTAAAATATTTAGAGTCAGAAAATGTAATCAAATACCCATATTCTCAGACTCACTGAGAGCATCCTCATCCATTCTTGAAGAGGGCATTTCCTGAGATGGTCCCAGAACCCAAGGCAATATACACTATATGTATCAAGAATAAAAATCTCTGAGAGTTTCTTTTGAACTACAGAAACTACAAGAACAGAAATCTGTGTGGAGAGGAACCTTAGAAACCCCTAATCTACAAACATAAAATCGGTTCTCAGTATGGTGCACACTTTGTTGTCCAGGTAGGATTCAAAAAATATCTCCTTAGAAAAGAAGACCTTGGTTTGTTTTGATGGGTATTTACTAAAACTTGTTTGATATACTTCTTTCCTCCAATACTTTTTTTTTTTTTTTTTTCCTGAAAAGGCAATAAAAATGTCATGGAAGATGATATACCAAATCTAGTTCTTAAATTCTGTCCTTTTCAAAATGTTGCCCAGATTGACAAGGAGGTCAGTGATGTGCTCAGTGTTGCTACAGAGATTACAGAAAGTGCACTAAAAGTGCTTTGACTGTCAGTGCCTTGATGGCTTCAGAACACATGATGGTGTCTAAGAGGTTTCTGTTATTACTGAACACAGTATTTCACCCACAGGCTTTTCCACAGCTGAGTGTGTCGTGGGTTCAGAACACAGTTCGGGTGTAAAGTTCACCCAGGATCTCAGACAGAATGCAATGTTTAAAACCATTTTTTTTTTTAATTATTATTTGTCCCAAAAGACCTTATTCTGCTTTTGCAGAGGCAGAGTGCTCAACCTGAATCCAATCAATTTTTCCACAATGTGGCTGACATTTTTCCCCCTAATCAAGAAGCGCTCCTATCAGTTCAGTGAATAGATTCATTCAGGGTTAACCAAACAACAAGGCACCCAAGCATTGTTCTGACTGAGATTTTATGGATGTTCTGACAGGGCCAAATGTATGCCAAGTCCTGAAAAAAATATTTTTACAACTCCACGTTTCTGTCTCTACCACATTAAAAAAAGAAAGTATAAATCACTGCTAGGTCAATATTTTAAGGAAAGCAGGCATAGATCATTGCTAATTATAGCAGAGACTGTTTTAAAGTCTACCAGGCAATGGTCAAAGTGAGCTATCAGAGGAAACAAAGATGTAGAAAAGGAAGAAACACAGAATGAATTATTTGTGGAACTCAGAAAAAACTATATAGGCACACATGCTACAAGGGAAACAAAAATCATGACCCTATCTGCAAAACACGATCTTCCTTACCCAGTGTTTTTTTGGGTTTTTTTTCCAAATTCTCTGTTTTATGAGAGCATTATGTTCTGTCTGGTCAGGCAGGACTATCACCTAAGTTAAACTGACTGTGCTGATTGAATGCTGTTCTTGTCCATCAACATCTGAATTTTTACTTTATATTTAGAAGCAACATTATGCGCTCTGTATGTTATACATGTTATATATGTTCTTTACTACTACTGATGCTGTTTCCTAATCAAACTCTGCAAATGTTTAAAGGAACATTCAAATCTCAATTTCAAAAGCAGATATTTTCAAAATTTTGCTTGTTTTTTGTGGCCAGCATGTTATAATTTTTTTTTTTTTTTAATGGGTGTCATGGAAAAAGTAATTTTACATGTAATAGTGGAGTTATAAAAAAAGGAGGCTGTGTATCTGAGGTTAAGGTAATTGATTCCATATTAAAATAATTAATCACAAGTTACTCAGGAGATCATCTTACCTTTTTTCTCCATCAGATTTTCATATAAGAAAGGTGGCAATGAAATTTCAATAAAATAATTTAAACTTCTAGTAAGTTGAGTAGCTGGGTTGGGGAAAATAAAAATAAATAAAAATAAGTATAAATAAAACCATGGAACACCTAATTTCAGTTTGTTCAGTTTGTTCAGTTTGTTCAAAACAATTTCTTTTCAGAATTACTCACTGACTTCAAACATGGAAAAAACAGTTATTTACATCTCCTTTCTTGGGAAATAAGTTCTTAATGTTCTAATTTTGTGGGATTTTGCACTGCTTTTTAAATTTGAATATTTTTTTATATTTAAACAATTTTGTTTGAGAGTAAAACACTGTGGACAAAGTTTTGTGTGGGTCTGGATCAGTTAGAGAATTCAGTTATGATAGGAACTTTCTCAAGTCTCTTTAGAAATCCAAAGGCTGCTCTTCCAAAATGACAAATAAGTGTGAATGGATAGATAGATAGAGATACGTCTNTTTATATAGGTATGGATACATACAAAGGAATTATTTTTTCTTACAAATCAGTGGAAAAAATATCAATGTGACCTTCAAATATGCAGTTTTACATAACTGTTTTGCCCCAAAACCTTATAATTAAAAGTTCATTTACAAAACTAGTGGACAATTAATTCAGTGTACTATTTTTCCTATACTGTACTCTTTTGCTGTACTCCAGTTTTGAGGATCTCTATTTATCATAGACATTTGAAAAACCTTTACTCATGCCTTCAATCAATTCTTGTCCTTAGCAAATATTTCCTGTGGTTATTTCAATGTTATATTTGTTCATGTGCTTTTCAGATTAGTAAGATCGGGACAATCAATCTTTCTCTGGAAATTTTCCTGTGTGCATAAAAAAGTGTATTTAGGTTTATGATTGATTATTGATGACTAATAAAAACAATAAATTTTTCAAAACTCAGAAAAATAATGTTAGAGTAAATATTCTCTGTATAATGTAAATATTAATAGCTAGTCATTTCAACAATTTTCAAGGAATCTTCCTAACCCATTGCCACCAGTAGTAGAAACTGTGAATCTCAAAATTATGTCAAAAATAATGCTTTTCTCTTAATCTTCCTTCTTCTCCTTATCATAACATTTTTTTTATAATGCTTCAGATATGACTTGCAAATGCCACAAACATTTCACTGGAAGCCTAACCCCTTTTTCCACTATAACTTTATCTTACTGCTCAGTCAACACCACACTGAGCATATTCTACAGCAAGGCAAACTTCCTGTGTTCTAATCAAAAGTAGAATAAACATTTCTCAAAATTATTAACATGTTATTGGTATGCTACATCACTTGATTTTTCAGCTAATTCCACTTCATGATTGTAAGCTGATCAGGGAGAGAATCAGTAATAATATCCAAACAAGATGGTAACTAAAGCTGTTTAGAACTGACTCAGGTTTTGGGTCAGTCCCTGGTGTGCACAGCATTAGCAGTCCTGCATGGCTGCTTCATCTTAAGTCAATCCTTTTTGCATTCAATGGAAAATACTTGAAACTGACTGCTTCTTTATAAATTATTCCACATTTCAAGATAAAATGTCATAACACTATTTTAAACTCAGAGAGCATGTGGCCACATACTATGTATAGCATCAATTAGCATAATACCAGATAACATGAGGTGATATGCAAATAGGAGAAGAATGCAGTATTGGCATGGCTCAGCACAGCAAACTCTGACATCTGTTTGGCAATATTTTGCACGTGTAAATTCTGCAGCTCTGTCTGTGTTTAATGAACTTGTCTGGAAATTCAGAGCACCTAACTGAGAGATTATCTAAAGTAACAGCACAGCAGCAGTCTGTTTTAATTTAGGCTGTCTGCAAGCTACTGCTATGAAAATTAACAGCTCTTAAGTGTGTTAAATAATCCCTGGCCTTCATAATAATTGAGCAGGCTGAAAGAAGTCATACAATTTGTATTATCTTGTTGTCAAACACCAGCTGACTTTTTTTCCCCTTGTATATTGATTTGGAGAATTAAGCTGCCTCTAGTTAGATATATCAGCCTGGAAGGATTTTAAGGACAGCTACCAAAATCCTCAGGCTACCAGTTTTAAGGTAGAAATGTCAAATGGGATTTAATTGCAGACCCTATGTTTGTACCTCCTGAGCAATTCCAAGAAAGGGCAATTGGGGCACAAATTAATTGCACTGCTGCCTATTTATAAGGCTTTACTACAAAAAGTAGTGACTGAGAACTGAAGACAGGTCCACTTGTATGAGGTTGATAACAATGCTCTGCAGCCCCAAAATGTCTTTATGTTCTCCCATAAATTATGCCTAGTAATGTTTTCTCCAATCAATTAGCTGCCCTGCACTGACTTATTAATACAGCCATTTTATGTGCTGAAGTCAGACAAAGAGTGCCTTTCTGGCAGCAGCATTTTTGCTTAGCATTTATTTGGTGATGTTACCACCTGACACTGGTGGCGCTCACACAGAACAGATGGGAGAGGAGAACAAGAGAAGATGACTCATGGCACTAGAGGTATCACAGAGCCTTATTAACATCAGGGATGCTGTTGCAACAATGCCAAGAAACCCTGGCTGAGGCCAGCACCTTGTGCTGCCAGGCAAAGACACACATGAGCATAAGACGTGGTTCTAAAAGTGTTTCTCTATCCTGAAGAAAAATTCTGAAGTTATGCAAGGGATTCCCTGCATTCTCTGCAAGGAATGATGTGGATGGTGCTCTACTGCTGCCCAGCTCCTCCAAGCTCAAGGAAATATAAACTTCTTCAGGCATATATTATCTCATTTTTCTGCAACAGCTGCTGATTGATAGGCAGTCTTGTTTTGTGGTGACTTTAAAGAGTCAGGTGGTGATATTGATTTTGGGAGAACTAGCTCTGAGGTGACTATATTTCCCATTTCTTTGGCACTGAAAATAACTGTAAGTTTGCTTTCCCAGAAGTTTGATTTTTAATTCTCTGGTAAGGTACCTAGAGACTGGAACAGACATTAATTATAACTTTTTTGGTTCAGGGAACAGAAAATATCCAATAAAGATGTGCATTGTCATGGGATAAAGAGTGGTTGAAGACCTCGGCTCCTGGAATATAAATATAGATGTGGATGGATAGGTCACTGCAGGCAGGTGGAAGAAATCCATCATTGTCCGGGCAGTTTCCTGGATTAGTTCTGTAGCTATCACCAGGGAGAGACCATTACAAATTGATGGTACTGATGACTGAGCTCTTGCTTTGGGGTCTGACCATGAGCAGAGAGGTCTTGGAAACTTCTAACTCTTTCCTTCAAATTCAGTTCAATAACACTTCATATCAGAAAAGTTTTGTTTCCATGCTCAGCAGGGAATTTAGATGAAAATTTTTCACTTTAACATACTCTGCCTTATATTACTTCTGTAAAAAAAATAACTGAAAGCAACAGCCCACACATTTTGAAATATTTGATTCTGAATAATAACAAAACAAAGGACACAAATATCTGCTTTTACTTCTCCATAAGTGATCCTAAGTTATAGAACTATCTTCCCATAGACACAACAGGTCCAATTGAAAATCTGCAGGTTGCAGAAATGTACCCACCAATGAGTACAATTTAGTGAACTTACTTGCAAGTCTGACAAAACTAAATATTTTTTTTAATAAAGAATACATATATAATGGTTTCAGTGTGAAGATATTTTTTCATGCAAATATAAACACTGACATTTTTATGGAGAAATTCATGCATGCAGTGCATCAGATAAGGTTATGCAGTGGCCAGTCCGAAGAGAAAAGTAGTATATTTCACAGGAGTTGAAAAACCAATATAATGTGTTCCAAGGCAATATAGTTAACATTTTTCTTCTTTTTCTTGACATAAGACTTTAAGAATAAATGCTCTTTTTCACATAATACAACCATTTCTCCTACCAACAATTTCAACAAACAGAAAACATTGAAGTGAACAATATTTTTATTCTTTCTGATTAAATCTTTTTTGGTAGCTATGTGCTGTATGGAGTAAAACACACTCTTCAACATTTAAAGATTTGAGCTGAACAAGCTTCATATTATCTGTCTGGTTTTGATTTCGCTCATGGATTTATTGTCAGAGAAAAATTCTCCCCACTCTGATTGCATAGCTTGAGTTGAATGAGTGTTCATAAGTCATTACAGAAGGATTGCATTTTTCAAGGCGAGACTATAAAAGAAAAATATTGGCTATTCTTTCTATAAATGAAGGAATGGCAAAATAATTCTTTGGTATATCCATATAGTTCTAGACAAGGAAGAAATTAATGAAGTGAATCAAAGACTGAAGTACAGGCTTTTTCCTAATTGCTATGAGACCACTGTGTTTGATGTAATATGTACAGCAGAATATTGCAAAGCTCCATGCCTTGCGAGTCTGAAGCAGAACCTTCTTCTGGTGGAAGACAAGAATTCCTCATGTAAGTGTCCTGCAACTTTCTAGGATAGAATCTCATGTCTGGTTCAAGTATTGATTAGTAAAGAACAAAGCTGGGAAGAAAACTCTCTTTCCTCCATCCAAAAACAATGCATTTTTCTTTGTGAAGAGCACTGAACGTCATATGTCACATATATCAGTTTAAAGCTTCTTCACACACTGTGCTTGTATTATGTTTCTTGAATTGTTATTAAAGAGTTAATATCTAAATAAGAGTTTTATCAGATCATGTTCAAAAATAAACTTCTTAGAGTAATAAGAAAGTGTGTGCATGAAGACTGATCTGGCATGCATTTTTATGATATTTAGCACCTAAGACAAGTCCTGCTTCCATGGTTCTAAATCTGTCCTTGAATTAAATACAACCGCCATGCTCATTATTTCTATTCAGCCAGTTTTGTAGTCATAAAAGGAATGTAATCCACTTAGGATAGTTAAGGAAAATTGTCTTCAGTAAGATAAATCAGAACTGAGCTGATATTAGGTAAAGCATTCTAATTATTACAACAATGAAGGCTGTGAACAGCTGACCAAAGGGCCTGTGGAACCTTCTTCACCAGACATATATATGCACATAAATTAAAATGAAGGTTTCATTTATTTGAAGCTAGCAACTCTTTTATTGAACCTCTTTTCAAAGGCCTTTTCTTGGCTTTATTTTTGACTGCCTTCCAGATATTGCTAATCTAAAGTCTTCCTGTTCTGTGGAGAATAAACATTCTGATTTCTTGCTCTTCAGTGGTGGGTAGGCAATTCTTGTAGCTACACTGCACCTCCCAGACTATCAGGAACACAAAAGACTGAAAGTTATGTCATATGACTATGAAAAGAAATATTTATTCATGCTCATATTCTTTAATTGTATGAATGAATAAAGCTGGTTTCTCTTTGGAGTAAATATAAATGGAAGTCATTCAAAATTGTAACTTTTTCTCATAAGGCCATTATTATAAAATTCCTCCAAAACCTTTAACTTTAGTGACACATTCCAAACCTTTTAAATTGGCATATGTATTCTAGAATGAATTCTATACTTTTTTGTGCCAGCTCATGGAAAAATTGCTTTGGTGAAGTACTGATGGATAATCTTTTAATTCAGCAGATAACAAACTTAGATGTTCCTTTATTTCAATCTACATATGTATGGACACTCTTACATTCATAAAAGTGTCTTTTTGGGCTTTAAGAACTTTAGTATTAAATACATGTGATCTCCCAAAACTATGAGAAAAATGGAAATAGGGTAAACTGTATTGGGTTTGCAAGGTCAGGTTTTGGTAGCAGTGGGGCTACAGGGGTGGCTTCTGTGAGAAGCTGTCAGGAGCTTCCTCCATGTCTGGCAGAGCCAATGCCAGCTGATTCCAGGATGGACATACCACTGGCCAAGGCTGGGCCAATCAGAAATGGTTGTGATGCCTCTGTGATAACATATTTAACAAGAAAAATAAACAAGCAAACGTGTTATTGCACAGTTGTAATTGCTGACAAAGAAGAGCAGGGTGAGAAGACCTCTGCAGACACCAAGGTCAATGGAGAAGGAGGCTAAGGAGGTACTCCAGGTACTAGAATTGAGATTCCCCTGCAGCCCGTGGTGCAGTCCATGATGAGGCAGCTGTGTCCCTGCAGCCCATGGACATCCAGGGGGATGCAGAGATCCACCTGTAGCCCACAGAGGAGACCCATGCTCAAGCAGGTGGATGCTGGAGAGGAGGCTGTGACCCTGTGGGAGGACTATGCTGGAATAGGCTCCTGGCAGAGACCTGCAGAGAGGTGGAGACCAGAGCTCGCACTGCAGCAGGTTTCTTGGTAGGACATGTGACCCTGAGGAGGACCCACACTGGAGCAGCCTGTCCTTGAAGGACTGCACACTGTGAAAGAGGGACCCACATTGCTTGTGGATAACTGTTGGCCTTGGGATGGAGTCACACTGGAGAACTTAGTCGAGGACTGTGTCTCATGGGAGGGACCCCATGCTGAAGAAGGGGAAAGATTTTTCTCCCTGAGCAGCATAAGGAACAGTGTTGATGAACTGACAGTAACCCCCATCCGCTGTCTCTCTGTGCCACTGGGAGGGGAACAAGTAGAGCTGGGATGGAAAGAAGGGTGGGGGGAAGGTTTTTAAGATTTATTTTGCTTCTCATTATACTGGTCTTATTTTGCTAGCAATAAACTCAAATAATATCCTCAATCCAATCCATTTTGCCCATTATGGTATTTGGTGAGGGATCTCTCCTGGACCTTATATCAACTCATGAACCT
Organism: Promerops cafer; assembly: GCA_013398275.1. NCBI lineage: Eukaryota > Metazoa > Chordata > Aves > Passeriformes > Nectariniidae > Promerops > Promerops cafer. The sequence continues at coordinate 138,500 of VZSE01011226.1, forward strand.
TTGTTATATTTTCTCTCCCCTGTTCAGTTCTGGAAGGGAGTGATAGAGTGGCTTTGGTGGGTGCCTGGCACCCAGTCAAGGTCAACCCACTACAGAGAGCAAAACCCCAATATAGACAGTGATCACACATTTTTTTCAAGTTCTGATTTTGCATAATGTAATATTCTGTAGCTTTGGTGACTGGAATACTTTTAGTTTTGGAATAATAAAGGATTAGCATCAGTAGCATTCTCACCCTTGATAATATTCTTTAAAATGCATGTTGTGTTTATAAGAAATAGCAATCTTCCAGCAATAACAAGACTAGGCATGGGTCATTAGCTATATTACAATGTAAAAGTCTAGATGTTTTCTCCAGGAAAAAGTACGTGAACATTAATCTGGTTGAGCAACCTAATTAATGGAGCATTTTTGTTTTTCTAATGATACTGGGATAAGTTCAGGGCAAAGAGAAAAGAAAAACAGATTTTCTTTCTTTTTTTTGGTTTTCTTTGATTGCTATATTAAGCAAATAGATTTAAAAAAAAAAATCTGGCTGCTATCACTCACATTTTAGAAATACACTTTTCTTATTAGTAAAGTAACGTGCTGTTGCCAACAGCTATCGGAAGTGTCAGAGTTACATGGGTTTCAGGCTTGATATTTGTTTCCTGAAGAGTATAATCTGATGCAATTTTATGTCAGGAACAACGTAACTGATATGTTAATAAAGCACTGATGTTCAGAGATTTATCTGGAATCTTTTTAGAGCAATCTATCCTTATGTTTTCAGATATTTGGTCTGATTATGTGCAGGAACGCAAGTTGGACTCGGAGATCCTTCCAACTCAATAAGTTCTTTCCAACTCAGCTTATTCTGTGATTCTGTGATTACTCCAATTTAAAACTCACAACGTTAAAGTGTTATCACTTTTTTGTGAATTAGTGAACTATAAACACAAAGAAAAACATTACAGAAAGATTTGATTGAATTATTTGTGTCAACACGTTTTTTATGACATGCCATCAAAAATTTCTTTTACTTTGGTCACTATTTTTCCAGCTTTTCAATGGAAAAAATGAATAATTTTCCCCAACACATTTTCAATTATCTCCTAAAAATTAATTGGGGTCTTTGTTTTGTTCTGTTTTGGTTGTGGGGTTTTTTTGTAATCTGTTTTGTATCTTTTGAGAAGACTCATTTATTCAATGATGAATATTTTTGAGCTCCTACATATTTTTAAGAGTATTTTAATTCAATCTCATTTTTTTTTCCTCTGAAAATGTTCCTAGACAATTTGGGAAAAAAAAAATAAAAAGGTTGGTAATTCTTTTCTTTAGTAGTGTCAAAGTAATTAGGACTTTAAGAATCATTGTATAGAAGCACAAGAGCTCTGACACACTATTCTTTGCAGATATATCTGAACAATGACTATTCTCACTGCTTGCCTAACTAAAGACAAGAAAAGAACTCTGGTAACAGTAGAGAAAAAAACCTTGTGATGAAGAGGCAATGGAAGAAAGGCAAATGTTGATTCAAACCAATCATTGTGAAATAGTGTGTCACTTTATTTTGAATCAATTTAACTCAATTACTTAATGAGGCGTAGTGGAGGAAGTCAGTCACGCAAGTGATTCAATTGTTTAAAAATATTGGAAAGAGTAAGGGGGGGAATACAATATATTAGGATTTTTAAAGTGAAGAAAGAAAATAAGAGTTAAGAGAGACAGTACTGGAAAGTCACCTTTTATGGGAGGATGTGGGCAAGTGAGAGTTTAAATTCTCTCTTATCTTGGTGCCTTTGCATCTTTCAGTTTTGTCTACAGGAACCATTTGCTTTTACAATGAAAGAGTAATTTAGTTTCAGGTTTTTCTTACCTTTCTTTGGCTAGTGCCTTGCATGGGATGTTTACCAGAAAGGCTAAGCAAAGACTTGCTCAGTTATGATGGCTAATGGTTCATATAGGAATGCTCTAGAAGTCAAAAAATGATGAACCAAACAAGCAGTGGCAGAAATAAATTGTGGGAGAGGAAAGGAAAAAAAAAACAAACCCTCAATTATATTCCAAAGAAAAGAAACAAATACATCCCCTTATATTCTCCTAGCTGCATGCCAAAAAACATATTTGAAATGTTAAACTATTGTTACAATTTGGGAAGCATGAAAATTGCAAAAGCTGCAAGCTGAAAATGCTACAGATAATAGTGAATCACAATTTAGTGGATTTTCACTCTTTCTACTAATAACTGACAAAGGATGCTTTGATCAAGCAGATTCTGTTGACAGCGACTTTCCACAGCAGACAGAAGCTCTTATCTTCAAGCTATGAAACACAAAAAACATTCATAAAGATCACTTTGAATGCCATTTTCTCTGTATTATGTAAGTTTAGGGATTACTGAGCACAAAAAGGTGTGTGATGAAAGATACAAGACTTGGAAGATATTCTAGTGCACAATAATTCACTGCATTTATTACCATTAAATTCCATATTCTGCTGGTAAACATTGTTCCCTATTTAGGAGATGTGTCAATGGTTCTAGCAATTTTTGTAAGCAAAAATTCTGCTCCAGCAAATGGATTAACCTTAAAACAACACAGGCTTTCAACATTAGATACAATAGTTCTTTCCCCTCTTAAACCAAAGCTCTTCTTCTGGAATATTGCAAGATATTTAGCATGAATTTCATTAACTTACTAAATAGAGTGAGGGTCTGTTGCTGGGTAGAAGCACTTTAAGAGCAAAGTGCCTTGCTTGCATTTTTGGAACATCTTAGGAAACCAATTAAACCAACTTTTATTTTAGACATTTGTTATTGCTTTCAGTGCTTTTTCCAACACCATAAAATTCTTTAACTAACCTTTCAATATTGAGTATCCCATTATAATTTTACAGCTGGCCTTCCAAAAACATTAAAGAACTTGACAGGGTTATGAATCACAGATTATTTGTCTCTCTGTGGACTAATCTATCAAAAGGATTGAGATAGGGTCTGTATCTAAAGGGCTGGTGTTGATTCAAATTCAGTGGCAAATTAAACTGGGAGAGTGTGTGAGTACCTTACACACAGATCCATACTGCTCCTACAGCTGAGGTTTACTCCTAAATCATTGCAGTTTTCAGAACAATATATTAAAACTAAGTGAGTATCTTACATAATTCTACGGCACATTGTATGGATATGTCATTCAGGATTGATACTAACCCCAAGAACCCTTCACTGTCATATACACAATGCTTATCACTGAAAACCAGGGTATCTCGTATCTTATCTTTAGGGCTTAGATATCTAAATCAGGTCTGCTTCACACATGTTGCCCGTCTTATAACAAACTGGAATTTGTCACTCAAGAGTTTATGACATACAGTATAGATACTACAGCTTTCCTAAAATAATGAAGCTCCTTATGAAAGCAGATCCATTTTATTTTCTATGACCTCAGTCAGTAGTTGATGCCTACAATGTTTTTTCCACTGTCACAGAGATCATTTAATTTTATCTCTTCACAGAATTAAACAGTCAAAATGATACTGATAAGAAAAACAATATTCAGATTTTTTTTTGTATGTGTGTCTTATTTGATTTTGGTCTCTTCATCATTTCAGTTTTGCCGATATTGTCATTCAATGACCATTCCTAAAATTATTAGCTGCTTTAAAGTTTTATTTGATTTTTCTTCCAAGTAATGCCAATAATGTAGCTGACAATTGCTTTGAGTATTCATTTCTCTACCAATGCACAGACAATCAGATTCACTGCCACCTTGAGAGTCAGCTATCATCAGTCACCTTAGCCTATCAAATCAGTCAATCTACATAATGGGGAAACATAAAAAACCTGGGGTCAGAAAAGAGCTCTTTCTTCTTGAAAGCTACAAGGAATATTCTATTAGAGTTCCTTGCAGCCTTCACCTGGGTACATTCACAGTATAGGTCAAAGGGATGTTTGTTGTGCCATCCTCATTTGTTTAAAGCACCTGGAAAACCATTTTAAGTCCTAGTGTGTTTTTCTCTGTATGTTTTTACTAGGTGGTTTGGGGTTATTTACTTAGAATAAATATGTTTTTGTGGATAAAAGTAAATGACCAATGAATACCTGAGTAGGAGTAATTCTTGACCTGAAATAAAAATTACCCTTTTCTCTATTGAGACAGGTCGTAGGAAGTCCAGACAGAACAGAATATTAAAAACTAGTGAAATTCCCTTTTAACTCCCTAGATCTGATAAAAAAATCAGCTGAATTTAAGAAAAAATACCCATAAAATATAATAGGCTTTCACAGAAACTCTAGTTTGTGAACAAGAGCTGTTGTAATTTTATATTAATCAATCATAGTTTAACTTTTAAATCAAAGTATAACTTCTATTATTGGCCATGCCTATGTGGCAATAAAATTTGTTCCTCCGGAGGAATAGAATTTGTCCTTTCTTTGATATTTTTGGAAGTCTATATTGTGCCTTTTCAAGTAATGGTGAAAAGAATAGTAAGCCTCAAAAACTAAAACCAGTGAACATTAGGGGAAGGCGGGAGGACTCCTGGAAAAGAAGTATATTACTTTTAATGGATTTCTACAAAGAAGTAATCAGATCCTTCCTGCCTGCTGATTCTGAAACTGTCTACAAGATAAGATGTCCAACTTGAGAATCAAATCATTTCAACTGCAGATGTATAAAGCTGGTGCTGTCAACAGAAGCTAACCACTGCATTCACCTTCCAAAAATCACCCTGCCTTTTCAGTATCTTCAGAACTGATTACCACCCCCACTGAAAACAGAAGAACTTTGCTGCTTGTTTCATGTAAGCCCATTTCTCCTTTTAGCTATAGATCTTTTATCTTCTTACATTCCTTAAAGTAGGTAGTAAAAATGCTTCAATTTGTAACAGATGTGCACATGTACATTGCATTAAATTCACTGCAGGTACAGTACATACTCTCAAAAATGTCTTTTTTTTTTTCTGTTTTCATGTGATGAACACCTGCATCTTTTTACCAAGGAACATGGTTAAAGAGGAAAGACAGCTTGCTATTTCTGCTTGTATTTTAATAGCAGAATTACTTCTGGATACCTGTTTAGTGCCATTATATATGAATAATTTATACATGTATCAAATGTATTTATTAATTATTTCTGAACCAAGCAGTACACATATGACAGTTCAGATATATATATAGATATAGAGATAGAGATATATAGATAGATATATAGATATATAGATATTTGCTTTTTGAATATGCCCAATTTCAATACTACAACATCTTGAAAATGAATTTTTATGACAGGAAAATCTGTTCTACCACTTTCAAAAGTGCCAGGTGTTCATGGAAGGGAGGACTATAGTGTTGTGCATTTTACAGGCATTAGTAAACAATTCAATAAGTGTCCCCACAACCAGATCTGACTGCCTTCCCAACTGGCATTGATGGGGATTTTTTCAGGACTTTTATGAACTTCCTATAGGGAAGAAATAAAATAAAATAAAATCTCAGAAAGATAACATTCCTTAGTCATATCCCTAAAGATATCTAAGTAGCTAAGCTTAAAGAACAATGAAACTGCCATTAGTAGACATATATTTCAATGGTGGTCAGTTAACAAAATCTATAAATCAAGGAATGTTAACCAGGTGGATTAGAGAAGTGGAAATGTTATGGTAGACTTTGCCTAATTTATATGTCAATATAACTGTCAGAAACATGTAAGCCAAAATTCCTTACTCAGAAATATTTATTTCATTTGTAAGCGAGACTAGAGTAATCCCGTCTCTCTGTTGCCTGCACACCAGCTGAAGAACTGGTTAGAATGTGCCAAATTCAGAACAGATGTTACACTCTCACTGAAGTTCTTTATGGTAATTTTGGTAGCCCAAATTGTAAACAGAAGAAAAACATCACATAAATTACAAAAAGTGATAATTACTGAAGACTCACCAGACTTGTACAGATTTTAGTGAAAAGAAAAAAAATGCAAAGTGAGTGTTTCTGGTGGATTCTGTTGGTTCAGTTTTCAACGGCTTTTTCATCTTACATTACTACCTGCAATTCTAGTACATTTAATGGTATAATAAAACATCATCTGGAAACTTTGTGTTCTATTGGGTTTTTTTCATCATGTCATCATTACTTAGCTACTGGCATTTCACATACAGAATATCAGTAAAACATGGAAATGATTGAAATAGGAAATGAAGTATCACACTTGTATTCAAAGCTCCAGGGAGAGAGAGAGACAGTTTTGACTGATTCACATCCAGACTGTGCCTAGAAGTTTTGATTTTGACTAATATGAGGGTTTAAAAATTAAACAGGAGATTAATTGGTAAAATTTCCATTCCTTTCTGGTGGAAAATGCAACCGTGCCTATGTAAAACACTGCAGGCTGGAAAACAGCTTCGGTTCCAAATTTCCCAAGACATGTCTGTTAGCATGGGACTGTGATCATGGTAACAAGGTTGCACCCTAAAAGGACTGGAAATAGCTGACACAACCTTATACAGCTGTGCAACTTCAGGAGCAGCATTTTCATGTGTTTAGCTGCCTTGGAGTGCTGCATTGCTAGCAGGTGAGCTTGAAATCAGGACTTTCAGAAAAGGCTGAATCCTCTGATGCCACCATTTCTCCACCAATAAAATAGTACTGCTGATATGAATGCCTTTTGCACAACATTATATGACCACAGAATTACAGAATGCTATGGGTTAGAAGGGACCTTAAAGATCATCCTGCTCCAAACCTCTGCCATGGGCAGGGACACCTTTAATTAGACCAAGCTGATCAGAGCTCCATCCATCCATCCTGGCCTTAAATGCTTCCAGGGATGGGGCAGCCACAGCTTTTCTGGGCAACCTCTTCCAGTGCCCACACAGTAAACAATTCTTTCCTTAGTATCTAATCTAAACCTACTGTCTTTCACTCAGATAGAAAGTCAAAAAGAGATACATGCTTCCAACATATAAAACAACTTCTAGTTTTGACAGCACGGATTCAAACTAGCACCAAACATGAAAGTCATAACTTAGACTCTGCAGCTGCTAGCACTGCACAGCTGCATACAGGGCAAATGCAATCAGAACAGAATGAGTTAAATTCCTATTCATATACCTCACATGATTATCTGTGTCAGTTTGACCTGTATGTGTGGCTTTAGTAAATGTGCAGCAGTAACTCTTAACAGGTTTGATACAGGAGTCACTTCAAAAAATTCAAAGGCATGTGTGGTACAGAAGTTCAAACTTGATCACAGCAAGCCTATCTGGCCCCAGACTCGGTGAATAAAATGTTTTAACTAGCTGGTTACAAAGCCATCTTCATCCTTCTTTTTTATTGCTGTATCAACGCAAAACAGTCAGACCCTACTGGTGAATTTGACCCTTAAATTTTCTGGTGTTCTTGTAGTTGCATAAGGTTGACAGCTGTTCCACTTACATCAGTCAGTTAAGGTCCTAACTATCTGTCATGGTTTGGCGCTGGCCCAATGCCAGTGCCCCCATGAGAATGTGTTTTCTTTAACTAACTGCTGTGAGATGTGACCAGGAACAGAGCAGAGCAGGCTCAAACTTAGAAAAAGAGAGGAAAAAAACCTTTATTAAACTACAAACTAAAATCAGAAACACAAAGGGAACAGAATGAAAACCTTTTAAACCATTCCTCCTCCCACCCAATTTCACCAAAGCACAGTGAGACAAAAATCTTGGAGTCCTGATCAAGTTACCAACACTCTGATAATCAATTCTCAGTCCATCGGGGAGAGAGGAGTCTCTCTTGTACCACAGTCCTCCCCACGAAACAGGGTTGAAACTCCCCATGTTTCCATGTCACATGTGGCACCGCCCGGAGAAACTCTGCCATGGTGACATCCTCCTTCCATGTACAGTGCTTTCACCACTGTCCACGGACCAAAACTGCTCACAGGGTTCTTCAAGGATGCTTTGCCAAGTGCAGAAAAAAAAAAAACAACCGTGTCTCATTTTTGGGACAACAGTCCCCCCCCTTTTCTCATCCCCTGGGGCCGAGGGTTTTCTCAAGAACAGAGCTCTTCTCCCTGAAGATGGAAGGCACCACCACGCCCTCTTCATCTTCCTCTGTTCACTCCTTTATATAATATCATTACAGCAGGTCAGTCTCTTGGCTCAGGCTATAGCATCCACCCAAATGCAGTCTCATGTATTACAGGTAGCTTGGTTCAGTCTATGGCTATACAAGAAAAGTCCAGCTAAAAAAGCCACTCCATCATCTCCTCCCACTTCAGCTTTTCCACATCTTCTTAACATCTCAGGTCCCAGACTGTCTCTCTTCTCTCTCCAACCACCAGCCAGGAGGACTAATGTTTCACAAAGTTTCCTTCACCCAGGAAAGGGTTAAAAGTCCGAGCTCCGCTGCCCTCAGGGCACTGAGATCTCACGGTGGCACTCCCACATGCTGGGCATCACCCCCCTGCCGCCTCCTCTGCCGGCACAGGCTCGCTCGCTCGCTCTCTTCTGGGGTTGGGGGGGGAACAAAAGATACCTCGGTGCTGTTTCCACCCCTCGGTCCTGCAGGAGCTGGCCCGGTTCCATTCCCTTCCACCTTCTCTCTCTCTCCGGGGCTCCGGCCTACCTCAGCCTGGGCCTCCATGGCTCCCTCCCCCACCCAGCCATGTGGCCGGGCGGGGCAGAGACGGTGCCGNAGCCTGGGCCTCCATGGCTCCCTCCCCCACCCAGCCATGTGGCCGGGCGGGGCAGAGACGGTGCCGCTCCCTGGGCTACCAGGGGCGAAAGAGAGCGAACTCTGGGAAATCTCTGCTTTTAACCCCGTGTGTCTTCAGAGGTGACTCACGTCTTCAGTGGTCACACCAGGTGTCAATATTCGAATCTGACCACGGATTGGTTTAACTAAAACTTCCCAAAAAACTCACTTCCTCTCAAACCGAGACACTATCATTGACATCAAAAGGAGTTTTATGTGAGAACAAGTTTATCTTGCCCTTGTTATTGATCATACAGCAATTCTGATCACTACAGTGATTTTTTTGCCTTCCAATAACTTGAAAGGAACAGCATAAGGGGAGCACACAAGGAAGCTACACTCTTAGAGTTTGTACTGGTTCATGCTGGGGTAATTTTCTTTTTGGGTTTGTGAGCAAAGTGTTGGTAACACAGGGATGCTTTCCTTCCTGCTGAGCAGGGCTCGCACAGAGTCAAGGCCTTTTCTGCTCCTCAAGCCATCTCAGCAATGAGCAGCCTGGGAGTGCACAAGGAGTTGGGAGGAGACACAACCAGGGTGGCTGATACCAACTGAGCTAAGGGATATTCCATACCATATGGCATCCTGTCCAGCATATAGAGCTGGAGAAAGAAAGAGAAAAGGGTGAACATTTGGACTGATGGTGTTTGTTTTCCCAAGGCATGGTTATGGATGATGGACCCTGGCTTTCCTGGTGATGGCTAAGTACTTGTCTAACCATGGGAAGTGGTGAATTAATTATTTTCATTTTTTTTTCCTTGGATGGCTTTTGCTTTTCTTATTAAGCTGCATTTGCCTCAACCCATGAGTTTTCTCACTTTTACCCTTCTTACTCTCTTCCATCTCACCAAGAGGACTGAGTGAGCAGCTGCGTGGAGTTTAGTTCCCAAAGGGTGTTAAACCACAACAGTGTTGCGAAATGAAAGGAAAAACCAACATCCTGCTTCTTACCAGAATTTAGTCCCTAGTTAGAACTGACAAGGTTTGTAGAAAAGGTATAAGCAAAAAGAGTTGAGTTTTCAAAAATTAACAAGCCAATGATTTCCGTTCTGAACATTAGCATCAAGTCTGCATGCTCCATTCCAGAAACTACATGAATGCCGTTGCTTCATAACTGTTTCCCCAGATATTTTTATTAGATACGTTGAACAAAATAAAAAAAGAAGGAAAGGAAAAAAAAAACACAAAACCAAACAAAACCAAAAATAGCACACTTGATTTTTAGTCAGCAAACTTTACACTACGTCTTTGTATCAATTTCTACTCATCTTAGACACCGATACAGACCATATGCCTGGTGCAAGTCAGCTAGGTGTTGACACTACCTTTCATCAGTATGTGCTTTAGGAAAAAAAATGGATTTAGAAAGATTGTTGTACTAGTTAGCTAATTTGTATAACACATTGAAGTTGAAAATTACAATATATGTGCAGTCTTGTTATTTTTTATTTCATCATCTGCTATGGCCATTTATTCAATTAACCAATTACAAAGGAATAACCGGGGACTGAATGAGGCATAATCACCTTTTTATGACAACGTATATTTTTTCTCATGTGATTTGACTAAAATTAACACTGGAATATCGAAGTAATGGCAATCCCCATAAGAAAATGTCTAAACAACTTAAAAAAAAAAAAAAAATAGAGGAGCTCAAAGTTGAAAATAGATTCCAAAAAGGGCACAGATCTTAAATTGTGCTTGTTCATTCTGTTTGTAAATCTGCTTCTGCCTTGACTAATTTTTTATAAGAAACCTCCTATGTTCACATTTACTACATTCAAAATACAAAAACTCCTTGACCTGTGACACATTAATTAGACGGATAGCAGGAAACACATTGCCACAACGGTTTTCTTCCACAAAGCATGAGCATCCAGGTGAAATCTTGGCTCTTTTACAAGTAAAGGAAATTTTATCCTGGTCTTATGTATGTGCTAATATTTAATCCAGATGTCCATATTGAGCTGTCATATCCAGTGGTTTCTTTTGACACTAGTGGTCCCAAAGTACTATTAATTTAGCTGAAGAATTGCGAAAATCAGAAAGTTTTCACAAGCCATCTGATTTCTCTTCAACTGTGTCCTGTCAAGATGGACCCAAAGGCCCCTCTTGCTTGCTGTGTATCTGCACCTAGGGAGGAAGTATGAACTTAGCTGACTGCATATTTCAATGATATATAAATCTAGATGGCTAGATCTTCCCTTGGTGTTGAAAATAAAATTTAGGTAGTAAAGGAACAGGTGAAAGACAGATTGCATGTAATGCACAAACAGTTAAAACAAGCAAATTACTTGGAGGATAATTACAATTGCTATAAACAGCTTTCCTTTTTTTCCCCCCCAATCTCTCCATTTTTCTAAAATGTTATTCCATTCTGCAAAATGCTATAAATGATAAATGAACAAGATCATTTGTATTTACTCTCTTTTTTCATGGTATTCAGACCTTGTTTCTGTAGCTGCGAATTATTACAGGGTTGCTATACATTGAAACTTTGTGTGCTTTAGTATCCTGCATAGAATGAAGCCTTCATACAAAAAGATTGTGAGCCATTATTTGTTGATAAACAAAATATACAGTGGATGCAACGGAATAGGAATTTATCTTACTTTAATGTTTCTCAGCAGCCAGTAAATAAAAACATAATAGTATTTCTGATTTACAACAGAAGTTAAAATGAGCACATTTACTTAAGGAAGACCATTCACATACTGGGAAAGTTTTGTACAACATCATTTTAATTTTTTTTCCTGGCAAAAAAAGAGAACTAACAGTTAATTTTTGACAGCAGTCAAGTACACAGAGTATTTTTCTCTCTTTGCCCATTTCACTTCTTTCCACAGTCTGTTTTCATAACATGATAATTACACTGGCTTGTCATTGTAAAATACTATGATTTCATCACAAGAAGAGAAACCCAACAGAGATGAACTGTGAAGAAAAACACAGAGAAAAGTACAGATCATCCATCTCTAATATTCGTAATAACTCTAGCAGTTTAAAAAATACATAGTTTTGAGCTTCATGTGGAAGTCAGTACTTACAGATCTATTTGTTATAAACCATTTTTTTTATCTGTTTACTAAATATGTGTTAAGTTTCTAGCCTCCTAAGTAGATCCAGAAATGAAGTTTGGTTTTCCTTTTTCTTCTTGCTTTGCCAACTTAAACAACCTTCTTGTTTGAGCAGAAAAGAGGTCAGACTCTGAAATACTGGCAGTGCCCTGTGTCCAGCAGGTGGAAATACCACATAGTGAAATGGAAAAACAGAGATGTGAAAGGTTCATATTTTTAGCTGAAAAATATAATAGTCTGAAATGAAACAGAACTTGTCACAGTAGACTGTCTTTCTGTATGACTGAAGAGTCCTTAAATATATTCATCTTAAATGTGTGGAGGGGGAGGAATAGAAAATAATGACTAAATACTAAAAAAAATTGAATAAATAAAGCCAAAAAACTGACAGAATTAGAAATCTATTCTGAAAGCTGGGAAAGGAATCAAAACAATAAAAAGACAAAACGGCTCTAAATCACAGCTAAAAGGCTTTGGGATAAATCTTGCCTGAAAATTGTAGGTGCAAACTAAAGTTTACCAAGAAAAGAAAAAGAAACTTTAGCTTCATAATATAGTATTTTTGTTATAGTATTCAGGAGTATGTGAAGCTTACTGGTTACATTGTCTATTCAAGAACCTACAAACTCTTTCAGCTTCTCTTGAACTCTGTTTCAGTTCATGCATGGCTTCGCTGTTGTCTCCTTTGTGTCACAAATGAAAAATTTAAGGTTGCTTAAATAACCACCATCAAAACTATTAGCAAAAATGGTTTTAATATCATTGGATTTCTAGAATTAATACCATTTTATACACAAAAATGCACTGTAACAAGGTTTGATGGCAAGGTTCACTCTATTACTTGCTACATGGATGAAACATGAAAAAAATCAAATTAGAATGTATTTAAAAATATTTACAGAAAGACTGAAGATTCTACAGGATAAGGGAGACCCTTCCATTGACTCATAAGGTTTAGTGTGGACTTCTTTGTTTTTCGGACTTCTTATGGAGCCTAGGTGTGTCTAGGTCCAATCTTAGACTGACTTGGTCAATGGTTTATGTCTAAAGGGATTAGCTACATGGATTTCATTACCATTAATTTATCATGCTGTCAGCAAGTGCTGTTATTGAGGACCTCTCTACCTTGAGCAAAGATGGATCTCAGCCTCAGGTAAGGAATCTCAAACCTCAATAGGCATCCCAGCTCGAGGTGAGAGCATCTGGCATGCAGTCCATATGCAAATTGGAGAGAACTCAAATTGGGCTCACCCAAGGACCTGACATTAGTAGAAAGGTACATCTGCCACAAGGAGCAAACCTGGGAGGAATCCCAGCCCAATGGGAGACCATTCCATGGAGCCACATCATCTAGCCAGGAGATCCTAAATAAAGCTCACTTAAGCTGTTATATTTATGGGATAAAAGGGTCGTCACGTCAAGATGCGTACAATGGGACGGGTATGCATGCAATTCCTTGTGCTGGCAACTTTCTTTGTTCCTTGACAAACAAATCTTGGGAAAAAAAACAACCATTCATGTATTAATTGTATGATCTGTGCCCAAGCTCATATGCATTGATGCTCACTGGGTCACCCTGCTCTGCTGTGGGTTTCCTGGAGGGGTTCTGGGCCCAGCTATCACTCAGGCCTTTGCCTCCTTTGGAGACTCTACCAACTCCTGCTGGTTTGATTACAGGGATCAAGTGCATCCATCAAACCTTTTAAAGTCCTCAGTAATTTAAAGCATGACACCAGCTCTGCAGGTGATCATTAAGTATTATTTGTGTATTTAGAACATGGTGGGGGCTCAGAAGACGCAGCAACCATATAGGGGTTTTGAAAATGATACCTGTCTCTGTTGTCCTTCAGAACTCACAAAATTTACAAATTCAAATCTCCCATTTACAAACCCACCAATACCATAGCATTTTCTTGCTAAGTTCTTTTTCAATTTTTTTCTTTTTTTTCTGTTACAAAAGTGTGAATTGATAGGTAGTTTGTTTGATACTTATAAGCAAGAGCACCTGCTTATAAAAAATAATTTAAATTTATTTATTTATTTTAAATTCATAAGCACAGCAGTCAGGAAAATACATGAATATTTTTAACTTCCATGGAGGAAAGCAGACACCAGCAGTGCAAAAATAAAAAAGGACATTAGGACACAAGAATATTAGTGGCCCAGGATTATTTTCAGATAATTGCCTGGAAAATATGTGGGTTTCATAACTCATTGATAAGAATCAAATTCTTCATTCTCTTCCTGTTACAAATCCCCAAGCAGATGGCATCCAGCATTTAGAAAGCCCCATGAGCTTAAAATACAGGGTAAATTTCCCTGATTTCAAATAATTCTAATATAATTTTTTTCCACTTTTAGCGTGGCCCAGTTTGTTCCTCTGTTTCATTTTATGAACATTTCACAAGTGGTCATATTGCTAGTGGTGGCTTTCCCACAGCCTTCTCAGCAGAGAGCAGAGCTGATTGCAAGCAAATTTCCAGTCTTGGAATGTTGTAGGAAAAGTGTGGACAAATCTGCTAATAATGGGTGCCCACAGGGTCAAGGGATGTAAGTATTTTTGGGCAAGAGGGAAGAAAATTGACAGCTGAAAGATTGGCTGTAAATGGAACAGGCTAAAAGGCAGCTGCAGGATTGTTTTGAAGGACATTTTTCTCTCTCTTCCCCACCTGAAGAGAATTCAATTATGCATGTTTTGTGGGTTTTGGCAGAAGAGTTCTAAGTAACTATTAGCATCAATGAAAATGAAGGAAAATGGCCATGCCATCTATTCCAGGTTGTAATGTAGTTCTCTGAACTCTGTGCTTCTTCCTCTCTCCCAAATTTCTGGAGATATCTATTGCTTTCTGTGTCTGCTTTATGTGGAATCTATTATAGTATATGTTTGGTCCTCTGAATCCCATCTTAATTTGACATCCAATGGAAACAAAGTGAACTTCTCCCAGAGAGCCTGTTAGTCTCTTCCACATCTAAGTAAGGAGCTATACATATTTTCCAAAGACCTATCCTTTCCTATCCTATCAGGCAGACTCTGTCATTTTGAGTTAAATTTTATGAGAGCTTCCATTTGTGCTTAAAAGAGAAAATTTTATAATTTTTTTGTGTTCACCCAGAAGACTAAGCTAAAAATTACAACTCCTCTCAAATGCCTATGAACTCAGTCATTATCCAGCCGGTATGTGAGGCACGGAGAAATGTGCCTAAGCAACACCAGAGGTTGGAAGAGAGCTGTGTTCCTCCAACTCTAATTCTCTCCAAGATTTAACCACTGAGCTGTACAACATTATGGATCACAGCCCATGAGACAAAACAAGGTCCAGTAAGTACTCTCGTCTGAGCTGTCCCTACTTGTTTTGTGTTTTCACTTGCTTTAGCAACATTCAACAGAGAATGAACTGTTCACATTTCTTCCACAATCAAGCCAAAGTTGGCTGACTTTGCAATTCTAAGAGTTCACAGGTACAAAAAAATCAGAACACCTGTGTTGGTTTGAAGAGACCTTGTAATAGGCTTTTTTACAAGCCTCCACATCATCAAAGGCAAGTCCTGCCTGACCAACCGGATGGCCTTCTATAGTGGAGTGACTTCATCAGAGGATAAGGAAAAAGCTGCAAATGACATTTATCTGGACTTCTCTCCAGTCTCTGACATGGTCCCCCACAACATCCTTCTCTCTAAACTGAAGAGAGATGGATTTGATGGGTGGAAGGTTAGATTGATAAGGAATTTGTTAAACAGTCACATCCAGAGTGCAGCAGTCGATGTTTCAGAGCCCTGGAAGACATCAGTCACAAGTGGTGTCCGTCAGGGGTCCATATAGTGACCAGTATTATTTAATTTCTTCATTAATGACACAGATTAAAGGGTCACCCTCAGCAATTTTGCAGATGACACCAAGTTGAATGGTCCTGTTGACACACAGGATGGATGGGATGCCATCCTAAGGGACCTGGACAAGCTCCAGAAGTGGGCACAGGGGAATCTCATGAGGTTTAATAAGACAGTGCAAGGTCCTGCACCTGGGCTGGGGCAACCTGGCCTATCAACACAGCCTGAGAAATGAATGGATCCAGAGCAGCCCAGCTGAGAAGAACTTGGGGGTGCTGGTGGATGAGAGGCTGAACATGACCCAGCATTGTGCTCCTGCAGCCCAGGAAGCCAAATGTGTCTTGGCCTGCATCAAAACCAATGTGGGCAGGGTGAGGGAGGGGATTCTGCCCCTTTACTCCTCTCTGGTGAGACCTCTACTGCAGTGCTGCTTCCAGCTCTGGGGTCCTCCGCACAAGAATGACATCGACCTGCTGGAGTTAGTACAGAGGAAGACCAACAAGAAGATTAGAGGGATGGAGCACCTCTCCCAAGAGGAAAGCCTGGAAGGATTTGGATGGTTCACTCTAGGGAAGAGACGGCTTTGGGGTGACCTAATTGCATCCTTCCAATACCTGAAGAGAGCCTACAAGGAAGATGGACAGAAGCTATTTTCAAGAGCATTTAGTGACAGGACAAGGGGGAATGGCTACAAAATAAAAGAAATTAGGTTTAGAATGGATATTAGGAAGAAATTATTAATTGTGAGGGTGGTAAAGCACTGGAACACATTTTCCAGAAGAATTGTTCAAGGCCAGGTTGGAGAGGGCTTTAAGCAACCTGGTCTAGTGGAAGGTGCCTCTGCCCTTCCAGGCAGAGGGGCTTGGAACAAGATGACCTTTAACGTCCTTTCCAACACAAGTGATTCTCTGATTCTGTGATCATAAGAAGTACCTCTGCTTCATAAGAGTTTACAGCCAGCTGTGAATGGGGGGAAAAACAAGTGTTATTTATGTTTTGGAGATAGGGAATATACAAGAAAATGTCCATTCTGACAGAGTTCTTTGTCTTCCAAAATTGGCCTAAGGAAGACAAATCTGATTTCATCCATGGGGCTTTGTGGCCACATGTTTTTTTGGCCACACGTAACTGATAATACGTTCCTGATTTGCAAATTCCAGAGGAGATGCCATGACTGGTACTTGCATTACAGGCAGCCTGAACTCAGCCTCATTTTAGCCTGTGCACAAATCTGTTCTGCCCTTGCCACAGGTTGTGTCATAGAATCTTTAGGAGCTCAAGCCATTTTGGCCTAAAGTTGTGATTTGTCTGTGAGAGTGGCAGGAAAAGATGAATGGGCTAGGCTGTTCGGGGATGTGGTAAATGGCAAGTGTCAAGGCTTTTTCCTCCAGAAAGCATATTAGCCATGACCCAGGACCACGGGACTTTGTGTTCCTTAGTCAAGGATGCTGATTGTCCCAAAAGGAATATGTATTGTGTGCTTAGGACACAATAATGTCAGGGTATCTTGCCACCCCTTTCACCCTGTTCCCTCCCTCCTTCCCCTCCGATTCCTGCATAGAGCACAGGGGAAAACATATATCAAGGCAGCAATCTAGCCAGGATCTTTCCCCAAAAAGCACTAGAACTCCAGTGTAAGAGACATGACAATGTAAGTTTAATTTCTGCATAGGTTTGAACTTGACTGACAGTGCATATATATGCAATCAAGAGCAGATGAACTCTCCAAGACGTGTGGAAATTGTGCAGCAAAATGAAGCTCTTCTAGTAAAGATATTTTTTCTTTTCAACATAAATCCTATGTTGTGACTTAACTTTCTGGCTTTCTACAGCTGCACCATCTTGGCTTTCTTCTTTCACATCATTATTCACAGCAGAATTTTATTTAAAATGTCTAGGAACTAAGGCTACATCTAAACTTGCCAGAAGTAAACAGCTTTGTAGATTTGGGCCTCTGTTCTCAAAGCCCATTGTCTCCATTGCGCTTTCTTTCCACACACTGTGTATCTCTGTAACAAATGGTTATGGCTGTGTTTGATTTGAACATTGACTGAGGAGTACAAGCAGGGCAGTGGGGAACAGAAGGGTATAGGGAGCAAATATTCAATTTAAAAAACTTGTGCTATAAAATACATAATAATTTTCAAGTGAAAAGGACATCTTCATTTTCTAAATGGGTATTTTAAAATGATAGGCAATAATGGGAGAATAAGTCCATTATTCTTTTATAAGGGAATTAGCATAACAAAGCTGCTTAATGTGAGAGTTCAGAAAGCTCTGATTAATAAATTAATCCTTCTATTTTACAATAGGTCTCATTTTTTTTAATAATTTCTGTAAGAAAGTGTTTTAATAATCTCAGTGTTTTTCTACAGAAAAATTAACTCTTTGTAACATACCCAGAGCAGAGACCAAGATGAACTTCACGTGCTGATGGGTGCAAATAATTATAGCTCTCAATAAGTGATAGCTTTGCACAGGGAAAAGCTGGAGGCAGGAACAGAGAGAGCTCCACTGGTGCCTTTGTGGCACATAGGGGTCCATCACACTGGTACTAATAGCTAAGCAGCACAATTTAAATTAATCTGCATGGTAATTAATCTGAAGGAAAAAAGAATTATGAGCCTTCAGTTTTGAGAAGAGTAGCCTGAATAGAGAACAATTTATTTTTTTTACATCTCTTTAAATCCCTTTCATAATTTTTCTTTCTGTAAGTTACTTTTTAGTGTGGACACAGTCTCTTAAACTTGCCTGCTCTTCACTAGATAGACTCTACAGTACAATTAAAAGCTATTGCTTTTCTGAAAAAGTTATGTTCCAGATGAAACACTTTCCATATCGAGTCATTGCTCTGCTGTCTTGCAAAGACAAGTAAGGCATCATTCTCAATCTTCTTTCCTTAGGAAGGAGCCTTTTACTCTCTCTTCTTTTTTTAAGCTTCAGTGAATCTGGCCTTTTTATCTGAATAACCCATAAAACGGTTTTATTCGGTTTTATTTTATTAGCATCATTGTTCCTATGTAGTTGTAAGCAATATCATTTGATGTATGGCATCATTCCTTGTCTATTTCTGTATTAACAATTTTAGATAGTAGCCTTTCTCTTTTTACAAGAAGACACTAATGAAACCAGCACTTTTTGATTCCATTCCTCTTTACCCCCATAATTGACCTCTAATGCTGTTATTTCCCTCCATGCAGGTCTAATGGGAGTGGACAAACCCTTCTGATTACTTTTGGAGGGATGCTTACAATAGGAATCTTGAGATAAAATGCTAGTCACAATGAAGCAGAGAATGGTGAATTCTGCTCAGATACACCATGCTCCACAGAATGCCTGATGCAACGTGCTCCAGTCTGCTTTTGAAAGCTTTGGGAAGAGGATTAATGATGTAGTAACATAACAAGGAAGGCAGAAAAGAGAAAATAACGATGACGTTGGTAGTTTCACCTTGAACAATGTGAATGCCACTTTTACTGAGCTTGTCAGAGCACTCATAGTGCGGTTTGACTGGGGGATGGAAGAAAAAAGGCCAAGAGGCTGTTGCTGACCTCCTCAGTTTAGGAGTTCAGTCACAGCATAATGACAGAAGGTTTCAGCCATTGGGTTTGTGTCCTTCCTTTGGATAATGCAAATGGAGTTTCCTTCTCCGGTCTACTGCCTACACGTCAACAGCAAAACAACTGCAAACTTTCTTTGTGCTGTCAGAGTAATAAAGCCTCATTTCTGATACTACCGACCTCTGTTCCTTCACCTGTGGACTCTTCTGCTATGTTCAACTTGCCTGTTCTCATCACACCTTTATTCTGTAAATCTAAAAGACAAGGCACTGCCTTGTTAAATGGAATAGGACAGCAGGGGGAAAAATCATTGAACACAAAAATAACAGTTTGAATCTAGACTGCACAGCAGTTCTTCACAAATAGCTCTCACTTCAAATGCAAGCCAGAAGGAGAAGATCTTTGAAAGGAAAGCATTTGACAGATTACATTCTCTAATAAGTCTCATATTGCAAAACAGAGGGGAAGGCACTATTCTAACTGTTCCTAATTCATGTTTTATTACAAATTAATGATGCAAACAGGAAAACAGAAACTCCATTACTTATTTGCCTAAGAATTCCTCTGTCAACAAGCCTTCAGTTTATTTGTGATTCCTACCACTCCTGCTTTGGTTAAATTTATGATTTATATCTATATTATTATTTTGGTTTAATTATCTTTTCCTGTTGTCTAGAGAGCTTTATAAAGAGCTGTGAAAACTTGGTGAAATCTATTTGGCAAAGCAAGACTGTCTTTACAGAAAAATTAACACGGTTTGCCAAGCTCATGAGCCCAAGGGTTGTATCATTTAAATCTTTCTCTTATGCTCAGTGAAAAAAAGAAAAGCCCTGAGAAATTACTTCTTTGGCACTCAGAACTGGCCTCCATTTAATTGTTCTTCCTGTAGGCATTGCTGCTTCTCACATGGAAAAAAAAAAACACTTTTGAAAGTTCCTTTAAGGTCCTATTCATATTCTTCCTCACTTCATTTCTACTGTCCTAGTTCTTCTCTTCAACTGTTCTCACCATACTATATTCATAGAAGTCACCTCTCTTTTTCAGCCAAGCCCAAGGCACAAACCACAGATTTGGTGGCAGCTGTTGACTTATCATCATGGAAGGTCTGTTGAATATTTTCCAACCTTAATGATTCTCTTGTTCTCAAACTTGCAAGGATGACAATTTTCACTCTGTATAAATGTTTGCTCTATGCAAATTTGTATATTTAAGTTTCCTTATTGTGCATTTTCAAGACTTCACGGTGGACCTACAAAAGGCAAAACTAGCAGAAAGCCATGGGATTTAAGAATACAAGTTTGCTGAAGTTCACTACCCAACTGTTATTTGTGGATTTTCAAGAAAGATGATTTTTTATATTAGTATTTATAGATTTTCTTTATTATTCAAAATTCTAGAATAGCAGTATTTCTGTCTCAGTGATGATTTAAGATCTAACTATAAGTCTTTAATTACCCTCTGTCTGTCATTTGTTCTTTAGGCCCAGAAGACCTGTTCTTATCTGTTGACTAAGTATTTATTGTGAAGTGTTTCATCAAAGACTAGTCAGGGTTCACATTTATAAAATAAAAGGTATAGTCTGATAGAATGGGATTGATTCTGTCCTATCCAAAGATAGCTGCCAAATTAAAAGCAATAAAGTATAAGTTGAGACACATGAAGTTTCATTTCTGGTTAGCAAGGGAGAGTAATACACGAGCCACAGACAGGTCCATCAATCTTATCTGGCCAGAGATGAAACTCCATGTATAATAGCACACCGTCTAGTTTTTGTTTCCTTTTGCTTTGCTTTGCGACTTTCCCATAAAATTCATCATTACAATAAAATGAAAAAATGAAAAATGAAGTTTGAGTGGTGTTCAAAATTATGTATGCTGAAAAAGACACAAAACATCACCCTAACAAAACATCACCCAACAACAACCCCACCATAAATATTTTGCACACTACACAGCAAAAAAAATATGATCTTTTCTTTTGCAAATATGAAAATCTAATAAATTCATTCTGGAGTCCTGCTTTTTCTTGAAAATCATGTTTATAGTTAGAGATGTTTCTAAGCACACAGGCAATACAGAAGTGGGGGCACAAATGTAGCCAAGAGCAACCTTTGTAATTCCTACTTTCCAGGTTAGTCAGAGAATCAACTAAAGGTGTCTCAGAACAGCTTCATCTGCAGTTCCTTCTTATGGTGTCATTGCCTCACTCATTGTGAGGCCAGGAAGTAGAGGAAAATACAAGTATAATGGCCGTAATAATGTCTTATCCTTGGCTTCAGGCTCCAGTTCCCCAGCTCAGCACCAGAGCAGGTGCTAAACGTAAACCAATAATTCTATAATCATGTCATGCCTGTATCCTTCTGGTGACTTAGGGCATCAGAGATGAGGTTTTGTGATTGGAAAATTCAAGTCTGCTCTTGCTCAGTCATCTATTTGGTTTACAGTGATGGATGAATGGTAGATACCTGACTTTTCTAGTTCTTGAGACATGAGCATGCCTGTGTGAGGAGAGAGGACTGTCAGTTAGCCAGGAGTAAAGCCAGATATCAGTTAGCCAGATATCAGTCTGCCAGTCTTCCAGGAGTAAAGGAGAAGCGCCAGATATGGATATATTAAATTAAAAAAAAGAAATAAAAAAAAAAAGAAATCTTTCATCTTCATGTTTTAAAGCTTTAAAAAAGCTGATGTAGTGTATGCTGATGAAGATACTCCCTAGGAGCAAGGAAAAAGAGTTGTTGTCCTGGTCTTCTCTCAGACAGCATTACAACTTAGCCTGAGGTTTTAAAACCAATGGACAACAGATATCATTTAAGAACTAACTTCCAAGTTAAAATTCTGAACTTGCTCAACTTCTGTTAGGGATTAAACTAATACAAAGCTCTAGCCTGTGAGAACAAGCAAGTGTAGTGTTTCTATTTCTCCCATGATCAAGAAGAGTTTGGCCTTATAATCTTATTTAAAGTGTCACCCTTGATCAACCATGTGCTTAATGGGATCACCACTATCTAGATTCCATATCAAGTAGCACACAACAAATTTACTTCTTTGCTTGTCTCTCATGACTAATAGTCTACCCTCTTCAACTGCAGGACATGATCAGGCAAATCAAAAGCTCTGCCAAAAAAAGAAGACAATGAGAAACCTTCTGTAAAAGCGGTATATTTAAATGTAATTCCCAAAGCAGTCCTTAAAAAATAAGCACCATAGCTTCATAACCAGTAAATTAAGAAAATCAAGGCAATGGAATCCAGTTTTATAAAGACCCAATTAGGATGGTCAGCAGGGTTGTTTGGCTTACCTCTAGGATTTTTGAGTGCTTTCTGCATTTATAAAAAGGCCCATAATGAATATGAAATAGTGAAGAGGAAATAAGTTTTTAGGAGAATGATTCATAGTTTTTTAATACTGAAAACTCCTTAAGCTGCTCAATACTAGAACCTCCAAAGGAGGCTTACTCTCTATTTAGTGTCTCTGTACATCCTTGATAGATTATTTGCTCCTGACTATGCTGAAAAAATGGGTAACGTATGAAGGTGGGATTATTCCTTTTTTTATGTTCCACTCCTCTGTTTCAATAGACCTTACTCATGATATTTATATTTTTTAGTGAATCCTTTTGTAATTTCACATCCAGTAAATTTTCAACATGGAATAGTTCTTCCAGCAGAAGAACTGAATACTTTTACTCATAGTGGGAAGAGGAACAATTTCATAGGAATGGTGGCAGGTTATCCTGGATGATGGCACAGGTTAGGCATTGGTTACAGTAAGTCTCAGCACGTTTTGTAGTTATATATTGCTTGTTTATGCATATGTTGCATAGTACTTTAAAAGCTTCTAAAGAGTTTAAAATAAAGAATGTAAGGGCTGAGTTTGAAATCCATTGCAGAGTGTCTTTACAACCTTTATGGCATTATTGCCTCAGAACTTGTGAAAGTGCAAAATGTACATGAGCTGGGCACAACTACAAAACTCTCAGAAGTTACACCCTGAGGCACATAGCTCCAACAGCCCTTGACACAAAGTGTAAAACCAGCCAATTTACAGGAGACCTTTTTAATTACATGTAAAGTTTTTAAGAGCTACTGTGTGCAAATAACAACCCTATGATTAGATTACTTGAAAATACATTTTAAAAAAAGGTATAGATATCAAAATACAGAGGAATTACTCTACCACGGATGCCTAATTGAAATTGCAGGAGGCTTAAAATGGTAGCTTTCCATTTCTCGTTCCATTTGTCTCAGGAAAGTCAGCTATATACACTTATGTCAGTGTTAGTAGTGCTAACTTCAAGCTTTCAAAATTCATGAGTCAGCCTGAAAGAAGTTTTATCATTCCCCTAAAAATCATTAGGTTAAATAAAGGTGAGTGGCTCATCCATTCTTTTTCATCTCTCCCTCTGTAAACTGCCTGGCTCATTTGTTTTCAGGAACTCTTTTCTTAACTCTGTAGACCAGAAAGTTGTGCATATTCAAATGAAAACTAGGAAGTCTCTTGGCACCCCATTAAGCTTCAGGCACAGAAATCAGGGAAAAACGTATACACTGTAGCCTTTGTGATTAAAACAGTTTCTATATCAATTTTGATATGAGAAGAGTTTGAAAATCTCATGACTCTGAGTGTTCAGTTTGGTATCATGAATAAAGGGCCTTTGGCCCAACACTCCTTTTCCCCTTTTTAAAAAAAGTGTCAGTAACCCTAAAATCTGAGTTTTGGAAAGACCTTCTGAAGTCACAGAGGAATGTGTTTCACTTAAAACATCTGCAGTTACTCTCACTCATTTTTCAGTTTTGATGTAGAAATAGGGAGTTATGGTGGATTTTGTGAACATTCCTCATCTCTTCACTTTTCTCTTATCCACTTTTTCATAAGCATATTCAAGAAGAGTTAGTGAATTCAGTTCAGCCTAGACATCAGAGAAATTGTGACTGTAATAGCTAGCCAGATGATCCAAGACATAAAAGCCCAAAGAGTGACCTCTGTTAGCTAGTAAAAACATTTCTGAAGGTCTGGAATTAGATATATTTGAGGGGAATATGTTTGAATAAATGTGTCCTATCATTAGTAGTTAAAGAAATGTTTCTATCTTTTATCCTGATGATTTCAAAAAATGAAAATCAAATTGTAGAGGGAGTGTCTGGGGTTTCTATTCTTGCTGGTTGTTACTATTTACCTGTGAACAGTACTATATTCCTTCATCAAATTGACTTTGTTAGGAGTTTTCATTCATCATAGACTTGCTGTTGAAAGGGGCAACTCATTTAGTTCCAGCAGACACAGATAAGACTAAGGTACTCCATGCCCTGGATTTTGTTAACAAAATTTGCTCCAGGAAAAGGACTAGAAAAGCTTCCAGCAATACAAAACAGAACTGATTTAGATGACCCTTGGGCAATCCTTATGGGACACTCTGAGGGTGCTGGGAGGTCTGATTACTGACATCATAGGATGCTCTCAACTATTTTTGAAAGATTGTTGAGATCAGTAAATGTTCCAATGGCCAAAGAAAAGCAGATGTTCTCCCCATATTCATAAAAAGACCCAAAATATAGTCAAAGGAAATCCTGTCCAGTCAACATCACCTCAGGCCCTGGAGAAAACATCTAGCAAGTCCTCTTGGAAGTCACTTGTGGATTCATGAAGTAGAGGAAGGTGATTGGGAATATCCAGCAGTAATTGAAGGAGATGAACCACACCTGACCAACCTGATGACTGCCTTGTATGTTTAAATTCCTAGATCTGTGAATTACTGAAAGGCAGCAGATATTGGCTACTTTGGCTTTAGGGCAGCTTTAGACACACTAAGTCTGGACATTATGGTCTAGATGAGTCAACTACCAGACAGCTGGATTGTCAGCCTCTACAGAGAGCAGTTTGTGGTTGGTACTCTACCTGCACGCTGATTACAGGTAGAGCACAGAGGGGTCTCTATTGGGATTGTTCCTGGTCAATATCTGTATCAATGACCTGGAGGAGGAGATTGAGTGCACCCTTACCAAGTTTGCAGCTTACACCAAACTGAGGGGTGCATTCAATGTGCTCAAGGGCAGAGTTGTCTTCCAGGGGGCCTAGGCAGGCTGAAGGAATAGGCCAATAAGGAAATCCTGAAGGGCAAATGCAAGGTCCTGCACCTTGGGCAGGTTAACCCCCTGTAACAATATGGGTTGGGTGCTGGCCAGCTGGGGAGTGGATTTTCTGAGCAGGGTCTGCTGGTGCTGGTTCACACTGGGCTAAAGAGGAGCCAGAAGTGTGCCCTGACAGCAGCGCAGGCTCCCAGCATCCTGGGCTGTGCTCAGCAGAGGATGTTAAGGGTATCACTGAAAGTGATTATTGACTTGACACTTGTTAGACCATACAAAACACTGTATCCAGATTTGAGTACAAGAAGGTTATTGATAAAGTGAAGTAACAGAACAGGTTGTCTGGTGAGGCTGTGAAATCTTCCCCTTTAGAGGCTTATGAGGACTGGACTGGAGAAAATACTAAGCAACCCAGTGTGATTTCCCAGCTGATCCTGTTTTGAGTGGAAGATTGGAGTCTCTGACTCTTTGAGGTTCCTTACAACCACAATGATTTTATGGTTGCTATTAAATTTACTTTCTAACCAATATTAAATACAATTTCCTAGGTCAATGACAATGGTAGTTTGGCTGGAGAAACTGTGGCAAAACTAAAGACTGAATATATCAAAGATAATTTAAACCTTGAATTAGTGAATTAGTGAATTCTAAACCTTGATCCTTGATCCCTCAAAATTCAAATGCTTTTTTGACCTTCAGATAAAAAATACGGGCTTGTATCAATCATTCAAATATAAATGTTTTGTCCAAAATTAGAAAAAAACCTTTATGTGTCCCAAAGCAAGTAAGTTTTATCAGCTTTATAAAAATTAAAAGCATCTTTTATTTGCTAGTAAACAGAAAAAACCAACTATTTACACATATTTCCTGAAGAAATATTTGTTTCAGACTGTGACTTGGTTTATGTCTTCATTGTTCCAAGAGATTGTAATGAAGTTTATTTTCTATATTGCAGGGAAATGATATGGTACTGAAAATTGTGTAAATTAAAAGGGGGAGACAAAGTGTCACCAAAATACCTTGTTTCCTTCTTCCTCCTTTGTTACTGTGATAGGTTTGTGTGGGTGGGTGCATATTTAAACAAACAAGAGTGTTTTCTTATTTCTTCCTCTGTCCTTTGTCAGCATGTTAACTGAGGTATGACAATACCTTCACTTTGAGAAATCAAATGCAGATGAATTACTTTGAGCTTGAAGTATAACTCCAGTTCCTAGCTCTAGTAATATAAACTAGAAGTTTCCAGACTTGTGTTTCTACAGGACAGGATGAATCCTGTCTCTTCATGTTAAACAAAAATAATCCTGAAAGTAAGTCAGTCTCAAGAAGCAGGTCTCAAAAAACAATGCCCTGAGCAGTTAATATACAAGCTAGGATTTGAGATGCTGATGGATGTGAGGAGAAGCAAAACAGAAATCCAAAATTCTCTTTTTTTCCTGGAAAAAAAATATGTAGCAGAAAATGAAGTGTGAAAAGGTGGACAACAGAATGTAGTCTAACATCTCTTTTATCTAAATGTCTAGAAAATTTCAATCACAATCATATTCAGGACATGTGCCTCTCTCCCAAAGCAGGTAATTTTTCCAGGAAAACAAGCACAAAGAAATCATCAGTGGGATAATTTTTTACTCTCATACAGGAAGTTCACAGTGAGGCCTTTGCACAAATTGCCCTGAAAAATATCAGTCAAGAGAGGAGAATGATGATCACTTAAGAATGATAGTTTTGATGTACCATCTGGAAAAGGGAATTTTGAAAAAAAGGAGGAAAAGGACCATGAAAAGTCTTCTTGCCACAATAGTTTAAATAAAAACTCAATTCTTTCAGAAAATATATTCACTTTTAACTTCCATGAGGCTGGTTCCTACTCCCAGAAATGTTTCCTTTACCCCCAAGACACCTTACCTGAATCAAGAACAAAAGACTATTTTCACAAGTGAAAACTAGAGGGACAACCTCTACAGCAACATCAGCAAGAAACTTAAATGCACATTCAAAGAACAAGTTAAAACCCTAATTGTGAAATTCATGAAGTGGCAACTTTGAGATGCAGATCAATCAAAGGCAGGATTGATACAAGGGCAGGTATAGATTCCTCCATCTTCATTCACTGGACAGTATGTATATATTGCATTTTGCTGCAATTGTTTCTAAGCCCAGGACCCTTATGATTCATTGGCAGAAGCTACACTGTGTCAGCTGAAATGGAGTCTTTCCCTGCAGGTAGAATCTGCATCATGTTTCTCTTAGCAGAAATCTCTCCTTGCGTATCTGACAGGTTTTTCTGAAACCATAACCTTAAACATTTTTTAAAAAAGAACAATTCAGGTTTCTTACTGAGACAACCACACTCTATTTTCTAGAATATATAAAAGAATTATTAGAATGCTAATAAGTTCTTTCTTATTAGCAGCATCTCAAAATGCCTTTGCGTAGATTGATCCCTCACTGATCTCTTCTGACTTCTCTGGAAGGCCAAGTGTGTTTCCTGTCACTGGTAGCATTGCTGAAGGAAGAACTGTGAGAAATTCAGGCCAGCTTTCTAAAACCGCATACAGCAAACACACTTAGGTTATATATTTAACCCTGTAACTCAGAATAGCAAGCAGGCAGGTGAGAGACTAAATAAGATTAAGAGATGGCAACATCAGCTAACCTCTTGCAATGTTGGTGGGAGGTGGAGCGGCTGGGGAATCTGTTCTGTAGCAGCCAAACACACCTCCAGTGTTGTCTGCTAGGTATGCAGAAACTTCAGATTAAAAGGTGGAGGGAAGTGTCCTCTTTTAGAGGTACATGATTTGTGAAGGAACGGCTGCTGAAAAAAAGGAGCACAGACAAACATGCAAATAAGTGCTCCTCGTATTTCTCCTTTCTGATTTCTTCTGTTGTGTTACTTGGGAGTCATCACCAACTTATGTATTTTCATATGGCAAAATCAGAAGCACTGTCAGTTTGGCTTGATGTTAATGGACCACTTAATGTGAGCTTCACAGATAGCTGTAAGGAGTATATATATTGACTCATGATTCAAATCTAACCCAGCTTTCATAGTGACATAATGATAATATTATATAAAAGTTTAATAAGTTATAATGAGTAAGTAAAATTTATGAAACATGAATATGGGACTGTTTTTTGTAACATTCATATTTTCTATCCTGTAGTAAATAAATGGCTATTCATTTGGAAGTGTCAGAGATAACTAACAGGAGATGCTTATTTAAGCATCTTCTCATTTTGCACATGTGCAGAGCAATGATTGGTATTTAGTATTTATGAGTCTAGGGATCTCTTACTGTGTTAATGTAGTTGTAGTTCTCATAAATTTGTATCTTTAATACTCAGAACATTTGTATGTTTTGATGAACACAGTGGTAATGTAATGTGGAAGGCAGTACAGTCCCATTGCTTTATCCTTGAATGAGCGCTGTGATTCTTGTGTGGCCTCCAGCAAACCATCCCTCTTCCTCTGTGGTTGGTAGTCTGTTTTTACAGTGGTCTCTGGAAAAGAGGTGCCACACATTATCTGTGTATTGTTCTGAAAATATCCTCAGAGGTCTTACCCACGTCTTTAGCACAGCTGGTTGAAAACTACGCTTCCCTTTTATCACCCTGTCACTATTTATATTAGACACAACATGTGATAGGAGAGGATAATTGGCAAATAGGATACAACTATTGTCCAAAGATTAGAGTTTGTGACTTCTAGTTTTACTTTGGATCCAGGCATCGTCTTGGTAATTTACACACAGATATCTGTTTGCACTTCTCAAGGACTCTCAAAATCTGTGATGGTTCTGGCTGCTACTTGGCTGTCCTGTAAAGACATGCATAAGGAAACATTTTTTCCCACTGAAAATATGTGAAGGTTGTTCCCTTTCTGTTCTCAGAGTGGTGCATGTCACTTTGAAAGAGGAATGAGAGAAGGTGAGAATCTAAATTTGCTTTTTATTTCATGTAAAGTCATTTCATGAATGTTGTCCTTGCAATCTCCCAAGAGTGTCCCTAATGGTTCAGACTCCTCTTTAAAGGTGTATAATGTTGCCAAGGAACTTTGACATTGCTGATAAATGATTCTACATAAGGGTGAATCATTGATTTATTGTCTGCGGTGCGAGATTGAAATTTGTAAGAATGGAGTATCTATGGACTTTTATAGACTCTTATTTGTAGCTGTAGATTTCTGCTGGCTACTTCTAGAAGGGAACAGCTGATGATGTGGAGGGAAAAGGAACAGATAATGTGACTTGGAAATTCTTAAGTACTGAGGATCTGGAAACTGGTGAGACATCAGCAGTCACTTGACCTTCAAGTGAGCAATGGAAGTGTTTGTTGAATAAAATAAAAGCTCTTTGGGAGAGTTCCAGAAGGGAGATGAGTGGGTCAATTTACTGCTTGGCTCCTGTCTGTCTCTGCTATGTTTCTTCATTCTCCACAGCTCCTAATGACACTAGCCAGGCTCAAAGAGAGAGAAGAGTCTCTCTCTCTTGTCTGAAATTGCATATCTAATTCAATGTTAGCCCATTAGATCTGAATTCTGCCTTGGTGATAGACATTTTATAATCCTCTAATCAAAAATGAGAAAAACCCCACAATAAGTACAGTTATTTCCATTGAGCCAGAAAGTGATATTGCCATCATTTATCTTTATAGTTATGTCTCATTAAGAAAGTTTTATGTTTTTACACTTTTCTTTCTCTTTACTTTTTATTATATATGGGTGCATGAAGAGATGAAAAGGGGCACTTTTTAAAAAAATAGATAGTTTGTAGGCAATTTGAACCTCATCTAATTAATACAAATATTTCTCCACAAAAAAAATGGGATTTAAAGTATGAAAGATAATCAAAATATATTGCAAGGGTTTCTGAAACTGGACTGCTTATAATCAACATTATAATCCACACATTGTAATTTACACAACTCAGGTTAGTGTTTGCAAGGTATTCATTGGGACTTATTTGAAAACATTGACTTAAATTCTTAAGACATTTACAATATTTTAGAAAATTAATTCATTGTTGTCTTTTGACTCCCTCTAGCCACAAAGCACCTTGGAGCCACTTGCTCATCATGCTCCTGTGGGGAGGAGAATCAACCCGTAGTCTGAGATAAAAACAGTCTAATAATTGAAACAAAGTAAAATATAAAAAATTATACTAACAATAATAGTAATAATAATTGTAAAGAAAAGGAGTAAGAGACAGTAATTAAATCCAAGAAAATAAAATTGATAAAACATATAATTGGTCACCGCCTGCTGATCAACGCCCAGCCTGTCCTCCAGTAGAAATTGACATCTCCGAACCAAGCTGCCCCAGGTTGTCTACTGGCCACAACATGATATGGAATATCCTTTATGCCAGTTCAGGTCAGCTGTCCTGGCCATGGTCCCTCACAACTTCTTGTCCAGATCCTCCCTAGCAGAGCCTGGGAAACTGTAAAGTCCTAGTCTTAGGGTTTGCAGCTGCAAAAAACATCATTCTGTTATAAATATTATTCTCATACTGAATCCAAAGTACAGCACTGTACCAGCTATGAAGAAGAAAATTAGCTCTATGCCACAGGAAACCAGAACATACACTAAGGAATTTTACCAGCCACAAACAATTTACAAATAGCAGTATGGATGACATCCATCAAATGAGTTATTATCGCTCATACACTTCTATTAACAGTCATGATAATATGATAATATGTTTTCAATTGTGTTCATGTTTTGGAAGTGGATTCTTCTACCTTTAACTTTTTCTTCAATACAGTTGTCTTTAGTAATGAGATTATTGGAAGGAGCTAAAAGCATTTCTGTGCTTTTAAGACGAATATAAGGAAAAGAGTTTCGGAGAATGCATTTCCCAAGAATAGAACATAAAAACATAGATAAGGGGAGGATCCTGAACTGACTTCCATTATTACACAACAAAGTGAATGTAGATTACTTTAAAACTAATGCAAATATCAAATGGAATATCAGTAGTGTCTGTCCTTACAAATTCCTTTCCTGACCACTAAAGAACATCAGTGTAAATTTTGAGTTCACAAACACTTTTCCCATAGGTGTTTTTTGGTGTGGTTCCACAGAGATGGTTTACAATGTCAGAACATGCATGTCTGTCCTGCACATGCCTTGCAGACATATCTGTCCAGAAAATGTACCCTTGTCATCTAGAATGCGGGGAAGTATCCTTGGCTCCCAAAAAACAATTTCCCAACAAGCTAATTACTGGAGTAAGAATTTCTCAAGAGAGTTATTGTATTCCTGCACATGTAGGAATAAGAGTTTTGCTGGAGAAAGAGCAGAATAAAGATGAGATAAAGCTGAAGCATGTAATTTAAAAAAAAATTCTTTCAGCTATGGATTATTCTTACTTTTTCTTAATGTAGTATCACACCAGGTGCTAACCAATGCTGCAAAAAATGCTACATATTCCTGGTCTCCTACTGAGATTAGATATTCCTAGTTTCAAAAAAAGCTAAATGAAACTGAGTAAAGCACTGCATTTCAGTTGCAGCTCTCCAATAATGAGTATCTGGTGTTACCTACTCAGCTATACAGCTTGTCCAGCCTGAAAGTTCTGTAGTGTGATTTATACACATGCCAAAATACTGAGCATGCTTAACAGGTGTGCTCTGGTTACCTTGCAGCACAAAGAAAGCATAATAACTTGCTTACTCAGTAGTTTTACCAATTCCTTTCTAAATACCTTGCATTATCAGACCAGGGTAGATGCAAATTTAATTGAAAAGAAGGAGCTGAGTAGCTGCTACCACCTAACGGGCCAGTGAAGTGTGCAGACAGAGCTCCTGCATTTCTGACTGCAAAACTAGGGGGAGATAAAGGTTTTGGCATCCTACAGAGCATGCACATTGAGTCTGTTGTGCAGGAATGAGCTCTATCTGTTGTTCCTCAACATCTCTGATATATCAGCATGCTCTATTGCAGGACCATAAAGAACCTGACACCTGCTGGGGAATGCCAGTGTCCATGTTTCTCTACAGAAACACCCATGCGCCATATGCCAGGGGCTCGGGGGTGCCTGACTGGACTATTGATTCTATGCCTCTGACTGGACTGTTAAATTCCTAGAAATCATAGAGGAAAGCAGTGAATCAGCAGCAATATTGTGGGCAGAGAAAAGCCCCAGGACACCAAGCAAAAGCCGTGTTCATATCTAGTTTATAGTTAATCTAGTTTATTTCCATGTGATATCAAAAGTGGTATCCGGATAGTTTTAATAGGAATTAAGGAAATTACCTAAGTGTACCAGAATCTGATATATTGTCAAGCAAATTGCCTTACTACTCATCATTTTTGCATCCTTTGTTATCTTCTTCCATTCAGTGCTGGAACATTTATTTCCACTGAGAAATGCAATTTTACTATAATCAAAATAATGTACTTGTCCACTTTGGTGCTCAAAGCAATTGGGAAGAAAGCCTAAAACTTTATTATTTCCTTGATTCATTTGAATAAAGTCAAAAAGCATTATTTTAATGAAGTGGAAATATGCTTTCTGACTTGAGTTTTGGTTTGAATATTGTAGGGAAATGTGTGGCTTAAGTAGGTATGCTGGATCAAATGTTAAGTGTATTACCATATTTTACATAAGGATTTAGAGAGTTGCTTGAAAGACTTGACAAGACAATTTTCTATTGTTTAAGGCACTCAAAATCAAAATGCTTCACAAAGCCGTGTTGATGCCACCAAGAATTCTTTTCAGAAAATTTACAACGACGTCGTAATGTTTCATTTTTACATATCTGCATTGAGACATTTGGCAGTTTTCATTTAGAAATCATGAATCTGATTCTTATTATTTTTGTATCCTTAATAATACAGTAGTATTTCCTACGCTGTGTTAAAAATAAAGCATCCAAAGTGAGTGAACATTTTGTTTAGTTATGAGTTTTCTCAGGTTCTGTTCAGAATAAAAAAAACACTCATATTAGCACCTTTTTTTATATATTTTTACCCTGTTCTGTTCTATTTTCTGTCTCACTGAATAAAAATAACTGATATTACTGAAATGAAAATAATTCATCATTGCTGAATTAAGGATTTTAATTAAAATAAATGTTCCATTTCAGTTTTCAGAAAGTCTTTCTCTTTGCAAGAAGATTTTTGTTTTGGTTTTTTATGGGTTTGGTTTTTATCTGTGATCATAACTTCTTCTTTAGTTTCTCTGTCCGGATTTTCTGTTAAAATGGAATTCAATTTTTTGACCAGCATAGTAACTGCTGGTAGTATATGGACATATGCTTTGCAGATACTTAAAAATAGCATTTTTCATTTGTTACCATTTTATTGTTTTGTCCCAAATAACATGTTGCCATGTCAACATCCTGTCAGGTCCAATGGCAACAACTGGGTGCAGCATAACACACAATACATGGGGACAAGGTGTAGAAGAAGCGATTAAAATCTGCGTTATTCTGTTTTGAGGCAGCTACCCACACACGGTTATTTCTGGTAACAAATGTCAGAAGTGCTTACCGCCCAGCCGGCTCAGAGATTGGTGGGTGCTCCTTGTTCTCTGTGACTGAAACTAATTTGGGATCATGGTCTGTTTTCACAGTCCTCCTTTCATTTCAGAGGGACAGCACAAAATGCCTGCATTCACTGGGTGCCTCCTTCTCAGGAGTGCAGGTGGTGGGACCGGGCTGGCTGGGGGAGCTGCCCGTGTACCCTCCCACGAGGAAGGAAGTCTGCTGGAGCTGCACAAAGCACCTTGTGAGTGACTTGGGAAGAAATCTTTCTGGAATAACTTTAAACAGTGCTTGCCTTCCTTCATTTTATATAGAAAGCTCAGGTTTCCTCGGATGCCTTTCCTAGCACTGAAAACTAAAGCAAACTTGCTTTGTAACTTAACATATTCTAATCTCTCAAGCCTCTGTTAAAGCAGCAAATTTTCTGGATTCTCTGACCTGGCTTGCAATATTTTCCATGGTTTATCTTGGTTTTGGGGTGCATTTAAATAATTGCCTAGTCAGAGTAAGCTATTCTAATCTTGTATCAGTATTATTTTGGCCCACATAATTCAACCAAAGCTCCCTCATCCTTAGTTCCTAGGAAACCTTTTCTGGTAATTCATATTGACAGCAGTGAGTTGTGACATTTATCGGTGAGGTGAAGCTGACCAGCTACAGGGCTCCTGACTGATTTACTCAGCCAACAAGCTGCTCATGATTCCAGCCAAGTATTGACTTTTCTTTCCCTTCCCTCCCCTCTAGTTAGAAAGAAAATACAGAGGCATTTTGAATCACTACATTTTTATTTTTACCAGTCATATTGAAAGCTAAAAAAAACACCGACTATATCTTCCCTCTAAAATTTAATTTCTTAATGCAAAAAGATTTTAATATGTTTCAAGGAAAGAAAATTAGCATTGAATCTAAACAAGTTGAAATATAAAATAAACGAGCAGATTTGATCTAACGTTATTGGAATCACTTATTTCAACAGCAATGAGCTTCAGTCTCATAAACAACCTGCCTGCAATCAAATGACCTTTGTGATGAAAAAACTAAAAATTCAAACTTATCTCTTTTTCACTCTTAAAGTTCAAAATCAAAAGCAAAATGTTCTGCAAGTGTTCTACGACTTTGTATTTTTAAGGCTTAGATACCAATAGAAGTTAAGGACAGAGAATTTTCTGTATTTCTCTAGTTTCTCTCACTTTTCAAGTCCCTTCTTTTTGGACTAACATGCCTGAGCCACAATCGAACTTAAGGAAAGCATGAGTATTTCTAGAACTGACATTTTCAAGCACCAGTGAATTACTGAATCACTCATTCTTGGCACTGATACATTATATCCATAATTGTTCTGCTTGAGGAGGTGACATTTCCAGAAATGGCAGTTCAGCGTGACAAAGGACACAACACTGTTGGGAAGATAAGTGAAAGGTGACAAGACCATGCAGCTGCCAAGGACCAGGCGCTCCTCGGTACACCAGCACTAGATGTAACCAAGTTCAAGTGTTGTAGTCTTGATGGAGACTCAAGTCAACCTCCATTGCTAATGCTCTCATCTGATTTCTCCAATATGGACTGCATGGAATCAACATATAGGCCATTACTGAAGCTTTAAACCTGGTGAAAGTCATCCAGAGTGACTGCTGAGAAGAGTATAGAGACCAGGTGGGTAAAACAGGTGAGAAAAAGGGGAGGGCAAAGTGGATCAGAAAAGAACAGTCAGAAGGGGGCTGCTGATGGATCAGGAAAACAAGTCGTCACCAATATGTGAAAAACTGTGGGACAGATAAAGTGGCCACTGGCACAAATGCTCGCACTTTGTGACGACTGCAACTGAAATATAATTTACTGAAACTTCAATGTTTATGCTAAAACTATAAAACCAGTTATTGCGCTAGGGATCACCACACTCAAAGTAATCCCAAAAGTTAATCCATAGATATTAAGCATGTGCAACTCCATATATTGCACATACCACCCTGATTGTTATATAAACCCGTAGAAACCTACACCCAGCCATTCTTTCCTGTGTAAAGACATTATGTATTATGATGCTCATATATACGATGCAGCTATGTTTGAAGAATGCATGTATTTCTACAGATGCACTTGGGAAGAGAGCACATTTTCAATCTGTCCTTAGAGCAAGTCCTTTACCAAGAAAATATATTAAGTTGCCTGTTTGAAGTGCTTTGGCTTCTTCAAATGTAGCTGTGAAAAATGCCTTTTGTCATTCCTCCCCAGTGCATTATGTTGTGACAAGGCAGTCATGTTACATAACGTGATGGGGCTGATAACAAATAGCATGTGAAAGATTTGATCTCTTCCCCATTTAGTACGAGTATCCTGAGCTGTGAGTCGCTGGACTTTGGAGGGTCTTTTTTTCTCTTGAAAGGGAAGGAACAAAGGAACACTCTGTTTGAAAGTCCTTTCAGAAGAGCTGCCATTAGAAATTTTGCCCGTATTTTCTTTACACCTATTAGCTGATAACCATCTTCATCTTTGAAATATGCTCATTGTTTCTGGCTCCCTCTTTCCACTGTCTTATTAAGAGCAGATTTTTATTAGGGCCTATAAAACAGGCTTTGAGAAACTTAAGCATGTAATCCAGTACGGCTCATGGCAACACGTGGTGAGGTGCATTCTGCACTGTCAGTGACCCTCTGGCTTGACCCATTTACTTCTCAGTGCTGACAGCAGCAGGGGAGAAGGAGGAAGGAGGGCACTGAGCAGTCACTAGGAGAGGGAGGGACCAGCAGGGAAGTAGGAGGCTGAAAAGCGGGAGTTCTTTCCCTCTCCCAGGATGTATTTTTGAAACTGTTGCCATTTTGGACTCCCTGAATCCAGTGTGTTGAGAAAGTTGCATCTTTTCAGAAGTATACTGAGGAATTATTTCCCCTGCTATAGATTAAACCACCACAATGTAATCCAAAAATGGTGTAATCCAACTGCTCTTAATAGAGTTATCCCAGAGATAGCATTGGCCCATCTGTGTAGTTGCTGTGGGTTAAGTGGCCTCAGAAACCAGGTTAACTGGAGATTTACTGTGTAACAAACAGTTTTTTGAAGAGTTTGAAAAATTAAACAGACTAGTCTTTCAGTTAAAGACTTCCAACTGATAAACCCAACCCCTCTGTCTTTCTGAAAATTAAATCTCCACTGCATTTTACTGACCTGCCTGAAACTGTTTTCATACTCAGAGTTCAGCAGAAGCATCTGGGATAATACTGTAGAAGAAGAAAGAAAACAGTGGAAATTAAAAAATATAAGGCAAAAATTCATGAAACTTTACAGTCATATCACATTTATATTTAATAAGTGTATAAACAATGTTCTTTTGATGAGTGAGATTGTACAGTACAGTGATAGTACTTGCAAAAATCTCCCTGGAATTTAACCAACCATAATCCAGACCATGACAATGCCTTTGATTACATGTTAATACCATCAGTGGCACACATTTTTAGTCATAGACTTCAACATGAGCAAATAGCAAACACAGGTTTTAAAAAGTACTCATCAGAGGGAAAATGAAATAACTCCAAACATTCAACTTAATGTCAAATATGTCAGTATGTCAACTTCCTAACAGGAGTTTTTCTAAAATGAGAGACTGTGAACTGACAAGTTGATAGATATGTTCTTTCATTATTACATTTTCCACAACTCTAGAAAGTGAGGTCATATTTACTTTTGCTATCACCAAAACTTATGAGATAGACTACAGGATGATATCAAGGCCCTAAAATACACTGTTGTAGGAAGACAGGGATTATTTTCCTGGATAAGTCCAAGATCTCTTCTAGAGCTATGTCCTGCTCCTGATAAAACTCAAGAGTTTATGAGTCACAAGACTGTTAAGAGACATCATGGTCTACATTCCCAAGTGTTTCAGTGAGACAGTGTTTATAAATTCTAATTGCTCTAGGGAAGGGGTCTTTATAACACGCTGTTAAAATCTGATTTTATAATTATTAGAGAGATGTCTTTGCCTGACTTAAGGTGAAAACAAGACTATATGCTGAAGTCAATAGTATGGATTTTATTTAACAATTAATGTGACGTGGAGAGAGAAAGAAATAGAAAAAAGATAGCAGGGAAAGAAACAGTGTCAGAAAGTCAGATTAAGAGAAAAGATTCCACCCCCCTTGGATCCAGATGGCATCCTGTCAGTCCTCTTCTTCTGGTCTTCTAAGTGGCAGGGATGCCAAGGTCACTCAAAACTTCTCACCATTTATACATTTTAGCAAACAAAGGAACCAATGCTTATTGGCTAACACTTCTCTTATCTTACTGTTTAAATTATTCCCTTGCTTCCAATGCTAATCAGTCCCATGCCCAGTCTTCCTCCTTTTTTGAGTTGGGCCTCACATCTTGAGTCAGTGGGCTACGGCTTCCCCCCACCAGACCCAGACAGGGCTTATTTTCAGCAGAGCTGCTGAGTTGCCTTTTCTTGTGGGTACACTCTTCTCCTCCAGTCTTGTTTAATTGTCCTTAAACCTAAGATAGTTGGACAATAGTACCACCTTTATCTTATCTCAGGTCAGGTGGCTTAACTCACATCC
Source organism: Promerops cafer (assembly GCA_013398275.1). Classification (NCBI taxonomy): domain Eukaryota; kingdom Metazoa; phylum Chordata; class Aves; order Passeriformes; family Nectariniidae; genus Promerops; species Promerops cafer. Next base: position 176,785 of record VZSE01011226.1, read on the forward strand.
GAATTCTCAGAATCCAGGAGGCATACCCAGGCCGGGGGTAGAGGGAGCAGATTAGCAGTTGCTTCTTTGCACTCTTTGCTACAGTGGGCAAAATCCTTCTTTAATCTTAACAGCATTTGAGGCAATTAAATCTCTTACACATGCACTAACAATTCTTCAGATTTTCAACAGTGTATTTGCTTCATGCAACGTCTCATTTATTGCTCAGCTGTGATAACCCCACTGTACTCCTTCAGCAGTCCTGCCTCACTCCCATCTCAGTTTACTGGTGATTCAAATAATGATGGATGCATATGTCTGCTTTAAAGACAGGCCATCCAAAAAATGTAACCCTCTACTCTCTTTTAGTATTCTGTCTGGGAATAGCACATTTAGCCCTCTGGTACAAGCCTTTTCAAATTATGTTCAACGTTATGTAAGTCTTACTCCTGGACTGAAGACTAGGAGCCAGTACTGGTCCTGTCTCCATGGCTTTCCAGTCTTTTGAGGCTTTAGCCTATTTGTCAAGGCTGTAGGGATCTATTAGTCATTTATTGTCAAGTAATATAAAGTACCTGAACACTGAAATCAAACTGAGAATTAATGGCAATCATGACATATAAGCATTATCTACATAGCCTGGAAACAGAAAGAGTGCAGGTTTCTAAGTTGTGTTGGTTAAGTATGTAAATGTAAAATCATGCATATTCTCTGTGTGTGACTCATTCAGTAAATAGAGGACTTCCCCTTTTGGACAGTGACAAATGAAAAGCTACTCTTGTGAAGAGAGACTGGAAAGCACCAAAATTATTTGTAGATTCAAATGATATGCAGGTTCAAACAGGTTTGAGTTTCCCTAATCTCTTTGGCTGAAGATTAACTAAAGGCCAATTGTGTACCTATTTGGAAGCTGTATATTTATTCAGAATATTAACTGAGTCTTAAGACAGGAAGAATAAGTGCCTTCATTCAAAGATAATAAACCTCAGCTGTTCAATATTCATATCACTTAACAAAATTAGAATTATATAGCAGAGCCTTGACTGATTGTGAAGTGAATGAATTACATGGCCAAAATGGAGTTCCAAAGCAGGACGCTGGAGAGGATGACTGAGTTAGAGTGTAAATATTAGAAAGCGAAACAATTACATTGCAGTGTCTCCCAGACATTATAATTTATGACTTGGATTCAATTAAAATAATTTCAGAGCATTCTAAGTGCAAAGAAGAGCACTCAAAACCAGTAAAGCTATGAAAATTGACTTCACAGATGGCTGCTTTGTTCTATAAGAAAGCAGCAGGTCTACAGAAAACTTTCAAAATATCCTCCTGATAAGTCAAAATTTGAAGAGTTGATACAAGGTGAAGAGGGCAAGCATACAAATTAGTTCCAGGAAGACGGCTTGGGAAAACAATCACTCATTAAAACCACTTTTTTCTCAGAGACTCAACAAATTAGTTCTTCTGCAGAAAACACATTTTGAAGCTAAGTTTTCTAGGGATAGAGTCATCCATGGCTTCCTGCCCAATATATCACATTTAAGATACCGAAGACCAGATTCTGGCCACATGTTTATGCAGATAACAAAGTAAATAAAGACGAGGCCCCAGAGATTACAACCTATTTTGGAGAGGAAACAAATACTCTGCTGAAAATTTTGCAGAGGTAAACTTACATCATTATGAGATTTCTATTCTCCATGTCTTCCCAGTTTGTTACATTTCTTTTTGCTTATCTTCCCATCTATAAGAGGTCTGCACTTGAATTACCATCTTACTTTTTGTTATTGCTCTTTGGGACTTTCCAGGATGATTATAAGTAACAGAAAGCAAACTATAACTGCAAGGTTTGTGCCATCAATGCTTAAACATTCAGGTTGCATAAAGAAAAGATTCTTATTTCTGTAAATGTATTGTTCACATTGCTATAGAAGACATCCCACATATGACACTTATCTGCCATGATGCCAGAAGAGCACTGTGTCACTCAGTTGCTCACACCTCACTTTAACTATTGAATCAGGTGCAAGGCAGGTTGCCATTTATAGTGTTTAATATGTTTCCTGTAAACGTGCAGGAAATATTTGTTTGAAGTTCTGAAGGAAGCAGTATTGATGTTCACAGAGATGCAACAAACTACTTGATGAAAGAAATAATTTTCAAGAAAGAGTCCTATGGGAGAAACAGAGCCTGTTTATTTACACAAAGATCAAAGCAACCTTCATATGAATTGATGCTAAATATTTAGTACTTGAGTGACTAGTAAAGAACCCTCTAAACTTCTAAAGGAAAGAATAAATATGGGAGACAAATCCTGATATATAAATATATACATAGACTCTCTGTCGGCAATTTTTTTTCATTATTTGTATTACAGTAGTGTCTAGGGTCCAGCTTGAAATCAGACCTACTCTGTCATACTGTATGTAAATTCTTAGCAAAAGACAATGTTTTTTCTGACAAGTTTACCATGAAAACAGGTGAAGTTCGGGAAGGAGGACAAATTCTGATTCAATTTGTGTGAATTTCCCTTATAACTTCAAAAAGATGTACATTAAATAAAATTAAATAAAACGTCATTAAATTACTCCAAGCAATGGAATTTGCTTAATGTGTATGTCAGGAAAACCAAATATGAACAAAAGACCACATATACTAACTGCTCCCCATGAAAACTTTCCTTAGGTTTTCTATCTATATTCTCATTTTCTACTCCATCCAAATCAAGTTTAATTACAAAAATCAAAATCAGAGCTGAATTTTCCTTGCAGTTACAGAGGATATTCAGACACAGACTGATCAAGCACAAAAATTAGATGGAAAATAAGTAGTGCAGGAATAGAAACCCATCCACCAAAGAAAACCACCTCTATGGGTTGCCAGCAGCCTCAACCTCACCCAAAATAGCTGCCTCTAGCTGGCAGAAATCTCAGTCTCCCTCCTTAAAGGTGAATCCTGAGGTTTCAGGAGGAACTGTGCCAAAACTGATGAATATATCTGAGTGCCAGAATTTCTGCAGCTAGGGAGGGAGCAGGCTACAAAATAGGTCAATGGCATGTATTTCTCATAGTTCACCATCTTCTTTCCAGCCTCTAGCTGCAAATCCCTAACCCTGCAAGACCTTCCTCTAGAAATCAGCACAGTACTAACGCACATCTGTGACTCTGGGACCACGGTTAATCTGGAGCTAGGCTAAACTCACACTTCCTCAGATCAGAAAAGCTTTGTCCTCCTAAGTGTAATGAACTACTTTCCACTGTATGGTCCTGAATAGTCCTCATTTCTGCAATACTTTTCCCAATAGCACATTAAGTGCACTATCTGTCACACATGGTTTGTTCTCTCTCTTGTTTTTTATTACTACCATTATAAAATAACATATAAAGAGTAGGAAGAGTAGGGGTGCTGGCTGCAAGGAGTAAATAAAGTGAAAAATTGACAACAACCTGTAACAGACATTTATGAAGAAATCTTATTTGTTTTCTATTCCTTCACATATTCAAAGTATATTCTACAAGCTACATTCACTGCTATGGTATTTATTACTCTTTCTTTCTCCTTAAAGAGGAATTATGTTATTTTAAACTTAAATACTGAAGATTTTTCTCTCTTTGTGAAGGTTTATAATAAACATGCTATAATACAAACTAGACTACCTCAAACAAACAAAAAAAGGGCCATTGCTTTAAATTCCTAACCAGTAAAAAAAAAAATAAAACAAAATCCACTGTGTACTAATCCTTATGGACAATTTCAGGCACTGAACTATATTGAGCTCAGGAGAATTGATTCCCTTCTTTTCACTGCCTAATGGAGGTCGTGTGCTCCTTGGTTCTAGCAGCTATAGACTTGTGAAGTGCCTGCATTAATTCTCTGTGTGACCTCAGACAGGCTCATTTGCCTGTCATGGCACAGCTGGTCCCTGTTGGATACTTGACCGCTTACGTCTAAAAAAGTCTGGGCCCTTAGGTTCTAGTCCAACCTCCTTGCCATGGGCAGAAACACAAAGAATTTTCCATATCTTCCCATGAGAGCCCAAAGATATTGATGTTATTGTCAGAAAGATTTCCTTGAAATTAATCCATTTTTTCCTCGTTTCAATTCCATCTTATTTTATTGGATAACATTACACTTTCTGTAACCTAGTGTAAAGTTTTTCTAATCAGAAATTCAGTTACAGATATTAGAGTTGCTTGGAACCTTTCAAAATTTACCTTTTAAAATTTTTTAATAGCAGTTTATTGATACCAAAATGTTTCATAATTGTATAGATTTCAACATCAGTTTTGATGGCATGCTTTTTGAGGTCATGGATGAAATCTGTAGCAACCCTAAAAAGGCATATATAGACAAATAAATATTAGAAAACTAATCTTTTTGCTACACAAATGCACGTACCTTTTTGGAAGAATATTTATTATCCATGTTTTGAACTCAAATTACAACAAAATTTTTAACTGATACAATAAACCACATTGTCAGTTCTCTGTCAAACATTATATGTGTATATTAGGACAATGTAATTATGTCTTCAATTTGTTTTTCATCAGAAACACATTCTAATGGTCTGTCTCCTTTGAGTTTGATTCAATTCAATATTTTCATCAATGGTCTAAAAGGAACAAATAGCAGACTTCTTAAGTTAACAGATACCATTTCCTGGGAGGGACCAAAAGAATGTTAGAGGACAAGAACAGATTTCAAGATGATCTTAAAAAATCAGAGATATGGACAGAAAATATTACAGGATTTAGTAGTGGTAAAAGCAAGATCCCATATTTAGTCATGATTAATTGACTACATAAATATAGGATGAGCAATAACAGTCTACAGACAGCTCTATGAAAAAATAAATGAAAGATTGTAAGGGGTCACAAAGTGAACATGAGTCAACAATGTCATGCTGTTGTGAAAAAGGCAAATGCCTCAGAATCTGTGCAGCAGGATGTATAAGAAAGACTATGACTGGAAGGAAATGTGAAGTAATCCCTCTGCTTTGTTCAATGTTTTATTCAACACTATGGCCTTAGAGAGAATATTGTGTCTAGTCCTGGGCAGTATACTTCAATAAACTCATAGATCAATGCAGAGAGTCTAGCATAAAGAAAAAAAAAAAAAAAAAAAAAAAGGATCAGAGGTTTAAAAATATGGCCTATGGGTAAAAGACTAAAGGAAATGAGTAGTTTAATTCAGAGTAGAGAAGACCAAAGAATGGCGTTTTCTTTAAATAACAGTTAAACAAACAAAAGGAATGAGACAATTTCTCGAAGTTCTTTTCTTGTCCTAGGATTTCATGATTCCTGGCTGCTGAAGTAAATAAGACTATAGTTCTGTGGAGCAGAGATGCCAGCCAGAAATACGTAATATCTCCAAAATAACAAACAGAGGTATCTTTAAATTTTTCAGACTCTTATTATAGGAACTCGGAGAGAGAAAATAGCGTAGCTGAATCAGAAAAATACATCATCATTAAGTAGCAGCAAAAAGTCTGTGTAATTCACTGGATAAGAACTTAAAGTCTACTTGTACCATGCCACCTATAACTTACTTCCACTCCAGAACTCATAGAATTAATCATAGAATGGTTTGGGTTGGAAAGGACCTTAAAGATCGTTGTGTTCCATCTCCCTGCCATGGACAGGGACACCTTTCACTAGACCAAGTTGCTCAGAGCTCCATCCAACTGGGCCTTGAACACATCAAGGGATGGGACATCCACCACTTCCCCATCATTGCAAAAATGTCTTGGGATTTTTAATAATCATTTTGCAGTCAAACTAAAAGTAATTCAAGGTATAGCTTCTATTCAAGTATAATAGTCAAAGAGATATATTAGATAGTATAGGAATTTAAATCTCCATGTCTGTTAAATAACCACTTTGGGGTTTTTTTGTAAGCACAAAATCAGAAGTAAATATTAGACCCTCTAAAAAGAGTCGAATGATAATGTGCTGTACTTCTTAACACAGATATCTCTATAAAATCCTTAAATCAGCTCTTTATTATACTCCCCAAATGGAAAAAGTGAATTGGTGAGGAAGTTTCAGAATTAAGTACTGGGAAATGTGGTGGTAAAAATCACTGCAAAATGAGCAGCTTACACAATATAGGTCCTAAATACAGTTAATTTTTACTTCTACAGTGAATACACTTTTTGTGAATCCCAAAAGAAACGATATTCATCCTGGAAGAAGAACTTGTTTCATCCTGGAAGAAGAAGCTGCCTAAAAGGAAAACTGCTGAGAACACAAAGCAGTGACACAACGTTTGAGATGTTCTATAGAAGCAGCACGCAGAGACTGCGCCATTCATCAAGCTGCACGTATTGTTCCTTTGCAAACAGTGCTTTTTCCCCCAGCTGCCAAAGTGGTGAGGAAAATCATTTAGTTCAAGTCATGTGAGTCCCCTGTGGAAGTACTGGATGGGACAGTACTTGCTATGACTTCCAGACAAAAGGAACAGTACAAACAACTCAGAAAAGCAGGGAGAGCATAAAACTAGAAAATCTTGGAAGTTGTGGTCTTTTGTCTCCTCACCCAAGGAGTTACAATGAACTGAAAATGCTGTACCCAGAAAATTCTCTTCAATGTTTCCTGTCCTCAATTTCATTCCTGAAGCATGCAGACTGAGGACCAATGTTCCTCTTTCTACTGTGTTGGTGGGACAAGGACAGAATAACCTAGGCTAACCTGTTGGTGACACAGGTGCCATTGAGACCAAATTGAAAAGGTGTGGGGCTGCCTTAATAGGAAAACAATTCCCAACTCAGGAAAAAAAAAAAAAAAAAGGTACTGGACACCAAAAACTTTGTGACTTGATAAATAGAACATGACACCAGGTAGTAAGAACAAGAAAAGAGTTTTCATTTTAGAAAAAAAAATCTTATCAGCCACCCACCATGTGCTATAATTTAAAAGCTTTTCAGCAAAAAGCACTGCTTTAGTGCTAAAAGGTTTAAAATGCTGCAGCATGTAGACCAAAAAGTCTTGATTAGCTGTGGCAGATGAGTCAGCAGAGAAACAGTTCACAATGTAGTGCAGCCCTTACATTTTGACACTTATTGTTAAGGGGTTCCCAAAGTCATTCCAAAGAGGCAAAGAAAGGAGGAAAAAAGAAAAAAAAAGGAAAGTGTGGCATAATGAATTCAACCTTGAAAATAACATAAGGGAAAGGATATGAAAATGGAGAGCATAGCATTCTTCATCGTCATAGATTTTGTAGAGATTTTAGAATTAGCATACAAAATTTAGTCTTTCCTGCCACAGGGGATTCCTCAAGATGTCTGTGTATTGGATTGTCCCGGTTGCACTCTAAGCAGAAACTTACTCTTGCAGCCAGGGAAGAAGTGTCTTAATATTATGTGCTACGGTACAAGACCTTTTCTATTTTTGAGAGAAAGAAAATGTTACATAAACACAGTAACAGATGTGCAGATGTGCGGATGACTACACACTGTGTATCTATCTGTGACTCTACCATCTATAAATCTAAATAAACAAAAATAATTTGATTGAAGGGCTGGATAAAACATATCCCAGAAACATGCTCGTTCTGCAACACTCATGTACAGTTACCTGTTTCTTTCAGAACATGATGAAGTTGAGCTCCCAGAGCAGAAGTCAAGAAGGGAAAAAGGAAGACATAAAAAAGAGGTTCTGACAGTTCCAGATCCCACGATATTTCTAGCAAAAGTCAAAACTGTCATTAATATTCCAGGTTTCTACAGGACTGAATTCCATGAGCATTCCAGACAATCATATGAGATTACAGTCTGGTTCAGGAGTGAGATGGTTTTCCTTAATCTCTCAGGGTCTGAAGAGTTCCTGTTAAATGTGAGAATGCAGAAGTTCTGCATTATTTAGCACGACTGCATGATGGGAAACATTTTACAGTGTCCTCTTGTTGGAATTGCCACACTTCCCAATGCAACAACCAGCTATAGAAGTGACTTGGATCAGGATATTGCAAGAAAGATTTGCAGAACAAAAGCAGCAGCTCACTGCAGAGAAAAAGTTAAACAACGAGTCCACTCTCCTATTGGGGCTATAAAGTCAAGGGCTGAGTCCCACTTTCTCCTTAGACAGAGATACATAATGGACCCACAGCTGTAGCAACATAGGGGAAAAATAATAGGACAGCTAAGTTTTTCTCCCTGCCTGGATAATACCAACAACAGCTTTTGTTTCTCCACACTGAGCTGTATATGCTTAAATTTTGAAAGATTACTTTCTTTTTTCTTTGTATCCTGAGCCTGAACTGAACAAATAAGTTATGAATAATTAACACTCAAGCCTATTTAAATTTCAAAGGTAGTGGAAGTCTTCCTCTCTAATTTTCTAGATTGGTACACACTGTTTTGATTCCAAAATGTTTGTAAAATCAGTAAAGGTGGAGTTTTTTCCCTGTACTTTTTGGAATGTGATCAAAGTCTAAGAGGGTATTACAATGAGGAAGCAGTTTCCAGAAGCATCATTTTCACCACTGTGGGTTAAACCATGCAAGAAATCTCTCTTTCTAGAATAAGAATCCTATCTTTCAGTTGTTATTAATATAGTTCAAAACTGACTTAAGAATATAAAAAGAAATACTGATGGATTTCACAGTTTACTGTTAAATTCCTATCATCATTTCACATCATGAGAGGTTTCTAGCCACACTGTTAAATTTTGTACAGTTCTTTACACATTATTATTTTCATTAGGCTTCTATTTTACTGTCTTATAACTGCACTGCATCTAAACACAGAACCACAGGGAGATAGGTAGATAAAAAGTGCCGATGGTGCTAAGAAAAATCTTTCAGCAGATCTTAAGCCAGACAGAACTCTGTGTGCTTTATACTGCAGCTGTGTGCAGTAACTGTAGACCATCATACTGCACAGATGGAAGTGCAAGTTTGAGGGCTATTGAGCATGTGGATTTTCCCAGTGTGTCACAATTACAGAAACATCTGTGCTAAATAACTTCAAGCTGATCCACAGCAAAAATTGGCAATGTTCAATAACTCTCAATATCCTCTTTTTCCCCTGTGGTGAGATGGCCTAGTGATTGCAAGTTGGACTATAGTATAAAACATGTAGCTTCATTATTTCAGGGCCTATTTAGAGATTTCTCCCATGGTATATTACCTAAAAAATCCATATGTTTTTCTTTACTTAGCTCTATAGAGCCTGAGTTTCAGTCATGCCACATGCCTGCAGCTATCATTGACTTCCATTAGAGGTGTGGATGTGTAGGTTCTCTGAAAATTGAGTCCTGTGGGGATATTTTTAATTGATTTTGATTTGCACAGGGAAAGGGAACAGTGTGGGTAGAGTGATCATAAGAGAACAGAAAAGAAACAGAGGCAGTTTGCCTTTAGGAAAGGATTAAAATCTATGAGCACATCTGATATTTATATTGTGCCGTAAAACATAGAAAACATTCATCACTTTCTTTCTTCCAGTGGAGACAGTATTCCCCTGAAAAACTGTTACAGAACAGATTTTCCCAAATATCCTAAATGATATAATTGCACAATCTTCAATATATTCAGACCACAATGCACATTAGGAAACTTCACTGTTCCTTTTCTATGACTGAGTGAGGACATTGTTTCTCTCCCTAGATTCTCTTGCAGCATTGGAACCCTGAGGATTTTTGAATGTAAGTGCATCACTCAAATATGACACATTACCAGTTCCTCATGCACTGCCACAGAATCACTTTTCAATCCTTGTTGTCTTTTATTTCATCTAGAAAAGCACCCTAAAGCAGTCACCAGCTTTTTCTCACTTCCTCCTAGTAAAAGAAATAAAAGGATTCATATATTTCTCAGCTACAATACAATACTAAAACATCTACCTAATGTACATTTTTCCATGCATTGTCCAATGTCAATTGGGACTTTCCAAGTGTATTGTTCCTCAAAAACTGTGATCGTTGTTTAATGTAACAGACTCACCAGTAAGATTCCTTTCCTTATATCTAGTATGGTTTTTATTTTCCTCAGTTCCACCCCAATTTCTTCCAAGAATACTATTATTCAACTAAATATTTCCTTGACTGCTTTGATGTTCAGACTCTTGAAATATTAGCAAACTAGTGACATGCATCTTATCTGACATTCAGCCAACTTAAACAGTGTTAGTTCTTTCATCTTTATAAACCTGCCTCCAGTTTTTGATAATTACTGCTACCTGTTTTTAAATTCTTCCCAGTTAATCTCTGACTCTCTATGTACTGCAGCCACTATAATATTCTAACTACCATCATATCTGAACTACAGAGGAACTATAATCTCCTTGGTTTATGATATGACTCCTCAGAGGGAACAGCCAAAATCATATTGGCTTTTTATGCAGCCTTATCTCTTTGCCAGCTCTTGCATAATTTTTTCGCACTTCAATATATATTCATCCTAGGGTGAATGCATAGCTAGCTGATGTCTGAATATGGGTCTTCTCTCCTTCCTTTTTCAAAGATGTTAAGCTTCTAAGTAGGAACACTGTAAAAAGCAAAAACAGAAACAAACAAAAAAAAATTGAAAAAGAGAAGCAAAACAGACAAAAAGCCCACTCCAACATAGAGGAGAGATTGAAAGATTGAAAGACTTTCTCAGTCTTTTTTCCTCCTGGCCACCCATCCATCCCCAGTGCACACCCACCTGAAATCATCCAGCAGCCCCTCTCCCAGAGTTCTCTCTGCCAACTCTAACTGCCAAGTTGTCAAATGATTCTGTTATTGTGTCCCCATAGCAACAAGCTTTCTGGCCTGAGTGACAGTATTTCCATATTTTCGACTGGAAAATGTCCCAAATAACTCTAGGAGCACCTGGAGTTTTCCTGCTATGCATATATCTTTTTCTTTTCTCCTTCTAATGCTTCATATATTAAAACAAAGTTATTTATACTCATTGCAACGGATGGTATGATGACAGCTGAGCTTTTGAAATTTGCTTAAAAATTCTGTAAATCTGTCCTTTCTGTGGAATTTATGTTCCTTTTAAAATATAATCTGTGAATTTTAATGCCATATTTAAAATAAAATTAAAAAAAATACCAGTAACATATCAAGATCTTGATAACTGAACAGAGAAAATATATAATGTATTATGTGACACATTCTTCATGCTTTTAAAGTCAATGAGAAATATAAGAGAGATGCAAAAGAACTGATGAAAATGTTTTCCTCAAGGAGGAACCTGTTTTAACCTATGTATATCTAGTACATTACTCTACTGTATGCTTTGACTAATCTTCCAGAGCAACAGTGTTTTGATCATACAGACTTGATTATGCATATATTTAAAGGGAAGTGAGGTGAGGAATAAAAACAAAATAAATCTCACCAGTCAAAGTGAATGGGGTGAAATTTATACCCCTGAAAATATGGCAATTACGTCAGCCATCTCAAATTTTAGCAGTATTTTTCAGTTGGATTATTTAATCTCACTGACTTTTGAAGATGACTTCCAGTCCATTTATCCTGGCCAACGAAGGTCTTAAGTGAAAGACTAAGTGGGTGTTCTTGAAGCATGTGGAAACTACATTTACCAGCACCATTACAACATTCACATAACATCAGTCCAAGTTAGCATGTGAGTGAAAGAGAATAGAAGCCAGTTTACTGTCTTTTGGACAACATGTGGGTCTACACAGCAAATGGCAAAAACATCCCCAGTTTCCTTGTCAAGTGCAGGTTTTTTGCCTAACTCTATCACCTAGGTTACCAGCATAGTGTCAACAATTTAACACCAGCATATCCTTTTATTTGGCTGCTTTGCTACATATTAAGCTTTCAATAATGAGTGACAGCTCATCCTATTCATTGCATATTGCTAATTTTGTGGACTTAAGACTATTATGGTTTTTAATTAGCAACAGTTTGCAATGTTCAAGAGGCTTTACTGAATAAAGGATTGCATGTCCAAAATATACCAATGCAAATAACACAAATTCACAAAGTAGAATCTTATTCTAAAAATTAGGACTCCATATATGAAGGTTAGCTAAATGATAAGGAGAGAAGCAAAAAATACTCAACAATTTGATGTAAGCAATAAATCATTTATGAAATAGTCAGTATATTTTTAATCTGAGAATAATGGAGGAAAGAATTAATAAAGTCTACTTCAAAGAGAGAGATCCATTTCATGGTAAATATTAATTTTAAAAAATAGGAATTTTATGGGGCAAACCTTGTAGACCCTATATAATGAGCTTCATTCACACATTATGTCCTAGCAGTTCCAGCTAGTTATGCCTATATTACAGAGAATTACTTAAAGGGAAATCCTTACCTGCGATCTGCAAAAGCACTGGGTCAAGGTTCCACAAATGAGACACTTCCTTGAGCATTGTTTCTGTCTGGGTAAGTACAAAATACAATTAATATCAAAACGCCTGAATTGGTTAGGTTATGAGCACAAGTTGAGGGCAAAACTTGCCTACATAACAGCAAAAGAGGAGTGAGTACAGGAAAATCTGACAATTGGACAAGATCTGGGGGCTGAGCACAGCAGCACAATGCTGGTGGCAGGACCTGATGCTGACATGGGCCATCCCTGTCCTCGCAGACAAGCCTGTCCTCACCCTCACACAAGTGTACAGCAGCAGACTGTGAATCACCAGAGGTTCACAACATTCTACCCCAAATATAGAATGCAGAAGCCCAAAACCTGCAAAATCTATGCTTGTCACAGGAAGAACCAAGGAGGAATGAACATGAAATATTCCACAGCATTAAACAAGTATTCAGAGAATCAGAGAATCACAGCACCACTGGAAAGGACCTCTACGATCATTGGGTCCAAGCATTAACTCAGCATTGTCAAATCTACCTCTAAACAATGTCCTTAAGTGCCACAAGTTCATAGCATTCCATGCAAAGATCTCATGCCTGGGATTTGTTACTGCTCCACAACTGGGTTTTTTCCCTACTCTTTGTGTTTAGAATGCTATCAGTTATTTATGAAAGTAGTTTCTTCAAGCAGCATATGGGCTTTTGCTATACATAATAATATGATTTCTGAGCTGACTCCTTTGATATTCTCTTTTTCCCATACAACTGGGCTCAGATCAGCTCATGCCCCTGCCTGCTGTGTGGCTGCTGCATTTAAGCTACATAAGGGTTACTGTACTTGAGTGTAATATAGCAAATGAGTGCACCAGAATCCCACTGAGGCAGCATGTAGCCTGCGGGTACTAATGGTTCATCAAGAAGACCTTAAAGCCTATTTAATGCCAAAGACTAAAGATCTTTATATTTCTTTCTGCCATTTTGCAATTCATTGCAGAGTTGAAGTCAAAGAGCGAAGGTTTTTTTCCTCATATAGCAAATTAAAAAATGAACAACTGGGTATTATGTGTTTCTTTATAACGCAATATGATTCATGCCTCATCCTTCATGCAAGCCAATAGTTCTTTGATTTAGAGCCTGGATAGCTATAAACCATTATTACAAAGTAATCTGGTTCAGAAGAATTTATAGGACAAATCCCTTAAGTAAGGGTTCATGGCTCTTCAGCCCAAACATCCAACATCTATCTGTTTAATCTAGTTAATTCATCTATCTCTATATTTATAAAGCATCCAGTCACTGGTAGCCAGATGCCACCGGTGTAAATATAGTCTATTGACAAATGTAGTTTATTCACAACTGTATTTGTTGCTGACAGATACAGTTCTGTCATTAAGGAAATAAGTGTTTTAAGAAATGTAATCACTGTGTTGATATATTTTGTAGGATTTTATGTTCTTTCACATTCTGACCAATTGCAGTATTTTTATTTGGACTGGAGTATTTATCTTTGCAAGTAATAGCTGAGGCAGGGTGGGGAGCACAGGGAAGGGTAGTGCAGATGAAGAGTCCATGCCTAAGCAGCAGTGTCTGCTATCACACAAGGAACTCCTTCACATGTTATACATGTTAGAAGTGTCAGTTAACTAATCAAAAGGTTGATTTGGGAAAAATCAGTGCAGTTTCCTATTTTTCTTCCCTGTTATTCATAGTGACTATGTAAAATGTTTCCAAATTGGGAATATTCTCTCTGGAACTATATGTCTCATTATTTGCAAGGCATGATTATGCTCATTATATATCTAGGCTGGTATACACACCGTTGAGAATGGCATTCATAGAAATGAAATATCCACGTTGAACATAAAGAGCTGTTGTTTCATGAAGACAATTCCTGTTGCTGTTCCTGACAGTGAAGGTCCTGCTGTGCTACTTTTGTTTCTGTTATAACGGGACAAGTTCTTGCCTGCAGGCGAGACTGGCCTTCCAAAATGATCATGTTATTCTCTGTGTCTAGTGAGCAATGTGGAAAGCATGGGGGCTTGATTTGAGGATGCAGGAGAGCTGTAAGGATTTAATGTCTGGAATTAATCACACTGCTAGAGTTCACTCTGCCACTGGTCAGTGGTCCTTTCTGTGCTCACATATCATTACAAATCATTGCACGCCGGTATATTAAAGGAATATTTCTATATTTGTTGTATCAATGAAAATTTTATACTGGCAGGAGTTTGATGGGTTGTATTGTTTCAGAGAACAACAAGCATGTGAAACTGTAGCAAACAAAGTCTTGATCAGACCACAGAGCTTCAAACTTGAGCTGACACATTTTGGTGATGTACATGTAATACAGATACTCTCCAGTTTTTGCCAGAAACTATGCCATCTAACTGCATCCTCTGGAGCAGTGAGTCCCAAGCTACCTCTCCCATGCCTCTTCCCAAAAGCTTCAGAATAGCCAGAATGTCCTCCAGCTGTGCCTCATTTAATCCAGATTCTGAAGTAGAAAAGAAACTGATTGCTGAATAGCGCAATGAAGAAGATAAATTGAGATTTTTACTCTTTTATCTATGGGCAGTAATGACACTTTTCCTAGGAGTAACAGTACCACTCCCAGTGGCACTTAATGGCTAAACCTCTGATATTATGCTATAGAGACTAATATCTTTGTAGATGACTGCCCTTGTTCTGGAGTACCTTTAAGATAACAATGTAAGGGCACATACTTTTTCAGACTTCTAATATGACACAATCACAATCCAGGCCCTTCACTGTCCAGTGCTTGGAATTCAATTTTATATCAGATGCCTACATTTGTTTCATTTTTCTCAGACACTGCAGTTATCCAGCTCTTTTACATTTAACTGCTTCTATTTTTGCTTAACTGCTTGATTATTTTCTCCTCACTCACTGTGTACTGAAGCATGTGCTCAGTCAACCTGAAAAAAATGCGATGAAAGGTGTAACCCGGAGTCAGATTTTGGTTGCCTAAAATAATTTCAAATAAAACCCACGGGAGAGTTGTTCACAGTGTTCCATGATGCATGGAGGTCCCAGGGTCAATTAGGCACCTCCAAAAACTCAGGTGTGGGTTAGAGATCCTGGAACTCATGGTAGCGCATGACACTTGCGAAGAGATTTGTTGTAGGTGGAACCATTAGGATTCAGCAGTACTGTGGAAAAACTTATAGATGCTGTACATCTGCTGTACCAGCAGAATCAGTGTTTATGCACATAAATCCAGATCATGTGATCCAAAGCCCTATATCTCCTGTTTCTGGTGTGCATCTTTTTTCTATTTGCAATACAATGAAAAGCTAATATCTTAGGACTGATTATGACTTCCTATGTATGAGTATTTCTCAAAAACCAATGCCCATATTAGTCAGCAAATATTCTATGTTTCAGTCAGCTGCCTGTGCACTCAGTGCATATTTTCCCTGTTTTAATGTGACCTCTACAAGGTAGTTTTGTTATTCCATGCTTCCTAATAAGCAGATAAAGCTAAAGAAAAACAAAATATGATTGTCTTCCTCTGATCTCTTTTCTTTCTTCTGCACCTAACAATGCAACCTCTATTTCTCTCCATTCCCTGGCTCATTTCTTTCTGAGCACACCTGACACACATAAGGTTTAATAATTTACAGGTAGAGGGCCTAGTTTGCCGGGCTAGAGACATATTCCAATTTCTTCCCACAACTCTAATGAGACAAAGCAGTCAGAAGCTTATTGCTACCGCCACATAAAATCAGATTTATGGATGCTTTTTGTCAGAAAGTGGTGCAAGGCAGTTTGAGTGTTCCACTGAATTTCTCCATTCATCTTCCAGAGTAAAGTTTTCCTGCCTGTTAATGGAAGAATCACTATTATGAGTATTAATTTTTTTTCCCTAATTAAGAAGCTAGATAAGATTGCTCCAGTCCAAAACATACTGTGCAATTCTACATAAAACTACTGGCTTTTTTTCTAGTGGTTATGATTTTTTCTAGTGGTTATGAAGGCTGTACCTGTAGGGAGAGAGCTTTGTGTGCTATAGCTCATTCCTGGTTGACATATTAGGGAGGGGTGATATGGAACCCATGATCCTCTAAATGATCTGCCACAGCTAGCAGAGCTCCAGAGAGTTCTCCTCACATGGCAAAGGTTATTCTGTACTCTCTGACAATGACAGAAGAGTGTACTGTGTATCCCCTTCTTTCCCAGCTAACCAGGAGATACCCATTGACTTTTGTTTGTTTGCTTTTCTCCGTTTCTGATGTGAATTATTCATTGTTTCTGCTTAAACAGTCTGGGGGTTTGGATCATCTGAAAATGCCGCATCAGCATTATAATTTCAGAAGATGTAGTACAAAGGCAAAAGTGACTCACATTGTATATGGTGGCAGCACATCTAGCTCTAGAAATGGCCAGATCTGAGATATTACATTCTGAACCAGATGGTGCTGTCAGACAGCACAGAATGACAACATTTAGATGATACAGAAAGGGTAATGTGCCCAAGAAGTGAAGGAACTCTATCTCCACTTGCTGCATTTTTTTAACTTCAGTTACAGATGGCACAGCAAGGATCATCTCAGAAGCAAAAGTAAGACTTCCTCATTGCTGAGCTGAACTTCAAAGTATTTGTTGCTACGTTTAAAAATGAGGCAGGCAGACCCTTGTTCCTAGCGACTGCCTTTGGCTCCCTCATAGTATAAGGAATAGAGGACAATACAAGGAATTAGGAATTGTTGTTTGTTGTTGGTGTTTTTTAATCTGAAAAACTACAGGATAGTACTTAGTCCAATCAAGCAACATTTCTAATTGGAAATATATATTAAAATATGACATGTTGTTTTCTTCCTCATAAACGGGTTCCATTTCAGGTCAAAGTACTTTTCAGTTCAAAATATAACTTAGGGTAGAAAGAGTGAAATATTTCTGGGAAATCAAATTAAAACAGATTGAAATTGTCAAAACTGAATTATATCATTTATTCAAGCTATCACACATTACTTCACAAGTCAGAATTTTTGTCTTGTGGACAATTCTTTAAAAATTATTTTTCATCATAATTTGTTGTCTGCAATTTCTCCCCATCTTGAAAATACTCATAAGGAAGTACAGTATTTCTTACCCAGTGCTGATCCAAATATGAGTTTTAGCAGTAGTAGACCAATTATCCAAAATGCAGACTTTCCTTCCAAAATATCTCAGGGGTATATATTCTACATTCACCCCATTTAGAACCATTATGCTACTACATGACTGGACTTATATAAAAATGAAGCACAATTCTTGTCTTCTCTGAAAGTAACTTGGCTTTGAACTACAGAGGCCCCATGCCAAACTATCTTCTTTGATCCGAGCTAATAAAAATTAGCACACCAGTCCATAAAGTGTACACTAAGACTGTGCCAAAAAAAAGTAACAATACCTGGGGCATTTTTTTTGCTTATGGCAGATAAACTCAAGAAAGATTAATTTCAATTCAGAAAATTAACCACTAAATTAATAATTAGGAAAAAAAATGTTACAAAGATAAAACTCCTACTTAATGCAATATACTACTTATCTTCCTGTAGAAATTTATTAAAAACATACAAATAAAAGGGGTTTAATTTTGCTGATCTCATCTCTCTGCAGCCATCACAAATTGGCTGGCTGACAAATTTCTAATGACAAATAGGTGGAACTTTTATCTCTAATGGGAAAACATAAATAAGACATTATTTTAGAAATTTAGGACAAAAATACAGTCTTTAATTATTTAATGGAGATGCAGAGGACACCCAGAAAAATTAGAACATTTTTACCTGTTGAAAGCAGATCAACTCCTTGCCACATTTGTTTTGAGCTGTAGGGCATGTAGGTCTCTTTGTAAATGATACAAATTTACTTTTGGTTGGGATCGTTAGGAGGGAGGATAAAAAATGAGAATCTTTCCAAATAAATGTACAGATGCAGGGAAAATCAGCATGGCATAGATGAATCAACACAGAAACAGCAGTCAGGAAGGAGCAAGGGAATGAAGATGCTTGTCTTTCAGGGGAGCATTTATTAGGGCTGACTGCTTAGTGAAAACAGATATTTTAAATTACGGAGTATAAAAAATCCCATATAAATTCAAAATACTTTATTATTGGAAACTTGTTTAGTCCTAAATTTTCTCAGTCACACAAGGAAAAGAATTTTATTGAACGTATGCCCTCTTCTCCTGAAGCATTATACTTTTGCAGAATTAGAATGGATGGAGTATTGCTTTCTGTTCCAGAGTGAAAACACATTCAGATGCTTTTTTTGCAAGATTTCTTTCAAAAGCTCATCTACATTCTTTTAGCTCTAGCAAAAATATGGCATTCACCAATAGCTAGTTTTTGCTTGCTTGTTTGTTTTTTTCAAAAAGAATGGCTTTCAAACATGATAAGCAAAGCCAGCAAAAACAAATTTACATTGGCAAAACTGCATCTTATAATGGTTTTGCTGCTGTAGTGATGCCAGCCTGGGGAAGAGATATTCACAATACTAGCAGCAATGTTGAGAAAGTTAAGCCAAGCAACATTTTTAACTGGGGTATATAAATACCTTGTGTTTGTTTTTTTATTTATTTTCTCATGGTAACAAAAAGTATAAATCATCATGTAATCTACACCAATGCATTCAGCAAAAAACAAGAGAAGCTAGAAGTCATTGTGCAGCAATTAAACTGTGACATATTTACATTCACAGAAACATGAGATGACCTGCACAACGGAGTGCTGCAATGGATGGCTATAGACACCTGGCAAGTGGAAGGCAAAGAAGGAGAAGCAGTGGGTTTGTGCTGTATTGTTGAATCCAAGAGCTGACAGAAGTGCTCACCAAGCCACTTTCCATCATTTTTAGCAGTCCTAGATAACCAGAGAGGTCTAAAGCTAGCTTGAGGCTAGCCATTGTGATAACCACAAGAAGGACTGGAAAGAGGATCTGGGGAACTACAGGCCCCTCAGTCTGACGTCAGTGCCAGTGGAGGTCATGGAGCAGATCATCTTGAGTGCTATTGCCTGTGCATGGCATGTACAGGACAAGAACGGGATCAGGCACAGACAAAATGGCCTCGTGGAAGGCAGGTCCTGCTTGACAAACCTCCTTGTATGACAACATGACCCACTCAGTGGATAAGGGAAAGTCTGTGGATATTGCCTATCTAGACTTCAGTAAAAACTCTATCATTTCCCACAGCATCCTCCTAGAGAAACTGCTCATGGATTGGACGAGCATACTCTTCACTAGCAACAAAAAATAGGTCAAGAGGAAATGGCGTACAGCTGGGCCATGAGAGGTTTAGATTGAATCTTCAGAGGAAGGATTTTCAAGCACTGGAACAGGCTGCCCAGAAAGTGGTTGAGTCACCATCCCTGGAGGGATTTATGAGACATGTAGATGAGTGACTTAGTGACATGGTTTAGTGGTGGGCTTGGCAGTGCTGGGTTAAAGGTTGGACTCAATTATCTTGAAGGTATTTTCCCACCCAAATGATTCTATGATTCTATTCTATAAAGCAGACTTGACAATGGTATGGAGACAACTACATCTGCTATGTTCCAGGCCTGATATCTGATATGCAATTTTTTTTTTTTTTTTTTTTTTTTTTTTTACATTAAGTGGTACTGTGCAAAGAGAGTTATCCTACTGATGGATAAAAGACTTAATCCATAAATAAGCAAAAAACTTATGACAGTTGTGTCTGCCATAGAATGATTTGAGACAGCTGCAAAAACACATCTTAAGTAGGGATCAATTATTAGGTTTACCATTCTAGGTAGTTCTCAAAAATATGTAAAGGAATCTAACCTCTGAACAGCTTGTCCTTCATTGTTTTCTCTAATGACTGAACAGGTTTCTTAGAAGCATTTGCTGACTCCTGATACTGTTCTGTCAGTAGATGAATGCATACAAGCTCCACTGTTAAGTCCTCTGCCATTTTAGCTCTGAATCTCTAAGAGCTTCTTCAAATCCGCTCTGGCAGTTTGGACCCCATCGTTTAACCCATATGAAGCTGAAGGCAGTTTCAAAGACTGCAGCAATGGAAAAAGAGTCTACACTGAGATACACATTTTTGACTGAGTATTGGAGCGTTGTAGGGAAAGGTACTGCCTTGTAATGAAAAATGGCACTAATTGAAAAGTGAATACTTACTGCTGACCAGCAAATAATTTCAAAGGTCCATAATGTTTTTCCTTCCAGGTATTTTCTCAAAATAACTTGCCTGTTTTTCTTTCTCCCCGCAACACCTTTCCTTGAAGGTTTGCTGGGTTTCTTTTCCCTTTTGGTAGAAATAACTTCAGTTTCATGTACAATATGGGATGTCTATACTTCAACCTTTTGAAATTGCATCAGTTCCCAGTTCCTCCTGTATCAGATAAAACTTGAATTATCAAATATAGAAACAGCCCTCTGTTTTAAGCACTTCTTCCAGGTACTGATCTTTCTTCAAAGACTCAGGTCCCTCTTCAATAAAGTTACTCATCAGCTACCTAACTGTATCAATGACTTCACATCACAACATTCTCACCCAGACAGGATTGCCTCAAAAGATCTCAACAGATCAAAAACCACCAGTGGTCATCTTATATTGGTAAGGATTTATGAATTTGTCTCTCTGAGGGTCACTAAGTTTCCCCAGAACAAAGTTTATGCTCACAGTTTACAAGAACAGGAGTGACATGGCCACTGACAAGTACCAGCAGCATTATTAGCTTGAGCAGACATGCTGTCCAATCCAATTTTAGGCTCTGCAGACCTGCCCATAACTGCAGTTCATGAAAGGTCAGATCTGTCATTTGCGATCACCATACAAAAAACCAGATTAATGTCTCTGTTCACATTTTGCTGGATAAGTGTGGCTTCATCCACTTGCTCTTTCCCCTGGAGTGTTAGAACAATCTTCATTAGAGTCATCCAGAAAGCTGGGATAGACAAATAGTTTATATGGGAGTTCATCTCCTCCCCTGACCTGCACATTCACCTTTTCCATAAGGTCATACTCAGAACACGAGGAGGGGAACTGGCCTGAGCCTGGAAGCACTAGCAATACATTTCATTATTCCTATTTGATGTGGTCAAAATCTGCATCAGTTCTGTCAGTCACCAATGAGCAAGAATCACTCTCATTCTGTGTTATGGCCTGTGGCCACAGAAGCTCTGAAAAAGTTTCTTGTGATCTTTCCGACCCTTTGGTATTATTTTTTGACTTCTTGCAGCACCTTCTAATTGTTCAAGTCCAGGTTTGAACAGGCACCCCTGAGCAAACTCACCGTGACAAATCTAACTTTTGTGACAACAAGCACCCAGTTTTGCTCAAAGTCCTTTGAAACATCTCTACTTTGAGGCCTTAGTTAGGATTAGTACTTCAAATGGCTCTTAGTAATATAGACACAAGTACTTGCAGAAAGAGAAATTCTCTCTGAGCTCCTCCCTACAAATAGTTTCCTGAGACCTTTAGATATTTTTCTAAAAGAAATCTAAAATATTTCCTCATCACTGCCTCATTCAACCAGTAGTCAGAGAGCATCATGCAGGTATGACTGTGGTTATCTTTATCTGACATATGGCATCAGTGTGGACTATCTCTCTGCATGATTTATTTGATTTTATCCCCTAAAGTCCACCATTGCTTTATTTCTTCCGCATATTTTTTTTTTCCTTTCTGATCCCCTTATTTTATTATAAATATTTTCCTTTTTGCTTTGGATTGCCTTGTAAAAATAGATCACCAAATGAAAATATTGCAGGGTCGATAGTTAATTGTACTAAATTGACAGCCTTATCTGCTTGTGTGCTATCATTACTAATGTTATGTTTGGATAGGACATAATTTCTTTCATCTTTTGAAACCCTCAGGAGCACTTTGGAGTACTTGTGTTACCAGCGCAGGCTTGTATAGAAGAAGGAGAAAGAAAACTCTGTTTAACTGCTACATTGTGGTTTTGGCCACAGCCCACAGCAAAAGGCAGTACAGAGCTGCACCATCCTGTGGAGGAAACTAGAGGAAATCTGGACTGGACACCAAAATGCTTTGGAAGTATAGTACCTTCAAAAGTCCTGGGCACATTCATTATATTTGACTTACTTCCTTTCCACTCTGCTTCAGATATTGTCCAAAGGAAACACCACCAAAACTGCCCATTAGCCCCAACTAGAACCTCTGTGAAGGGAGAACATGGGTAATTTTAACGTCCAGATGTCAGGAGGTGAGTCAGTGTGGAAAAGACCTTCATCCTTCCTTGTGGCATGTTGTCTTTAAAAGTCCCTGCAAGCTTTTGGGAACCTTCAATATAAATCAGCCATCAGATCTGTTTAACTGTGTAGAAAGCTAAACTCTGAGCTTCTCTCCCAGCAGCCAGAGTATGGCCTTTCTGACAATTGAGAATTTAGCATTCAATTCTGGCTGCGCAAAGCCACAAAACTGTGCAAAGGTATAACCTCCCACGGCAGGGGCGTTGAAACTAGATGAGCCTTAAGGTCCCTTCCAACCAAACCATTCTATGATTCCATGATTCTATGATTCTATACTCCTGAACTAAGGATTTTCACTTGGCTTTTTCAACTTTGAGACCTTATCTTGGACGTGGTTTTGTGGCCACCGAATGACCACAAAAAGGCTGCCTTTGCCTGGTAAAATGGGGACTGCTCAGAATCCAAAGGGCTGTCAGTGCCCGTCCCTTTGAGCAATACAGTGTTTGCAGAAACCTGAGGCTTAGTGCCTTGCTGTGCCATGCTTGCAGAGCACTGCTGTGAACGCAAAGACGTAGCATGTTTCAGACCCCAATGCGCAGGAATGCGCATCCTGCTTATCTAACTTAGAATTCTTCATAGTTTATAAAAATCAGAGCAACAGACAGGAAGGGTTGAGCTGAAGTCTATATATAATGGATCTAAGAGATATCCTTCTGTCATGCTGAGACTTGATTACAGCCTAAGTGCTGTCAGAAGGGCCATATGTTCCATTCACAGCATGGCTTAGCCCTCTGCGGGCTCAGCAGGAGTGGGCAGCAGCTTGGCAATTTGTCCAAGGCAAGTCATGAATTGACTAGGATAAAGAGATTAGGGCCCTGATCCTCGAGTACCTTCATCCTCGTGGAGTGACTTGTGTGAGTGTGAAGTGGATATGAATGGGTACTGCTTGGCCTTGATAGTGATTTAGCACCAATTTGGGCTCATTTTGAAAAGGTGAAAATGACTGTAGAAGCAGAAGATAATCATTGACCTTAATTCCTGCCCTGCATTTCCTTTGTGCTTGTGTGTTTCTTCAATGATTTGTCTGCTTCTAACTGCTACATTTGAAACAAATTGGAGTGGGGAAAGGCAAAGGTGACTGCGTTCCTTCACTGCATTTGAATCTGCGGTTAAACACCAGGCATCTGTGGTCACTAAAATCAAGAACTAATGGGAATAGCTAAAGTTTGCTTTTAAACAAAGTAAGATTAATAATATAACTCAAAAAAAAAAAAAAAGTGGCCTAGGAAATTAATGTTCTCTTCCTCTACCAGTCTTCTAACATTATTTACTGCTCCATTCTCCACTCCCAGTCTCTTTCTGTAATGGTGTTTTCTGCAGCGCCTTAGAAAATGGCTTGTAGGCTCACAAGTCACTGGTACAGCAGTATTTCATGCACTACCTCTGGAATGGGGATCATGTCCAGAGCCCTAATTTTCATGCAGATTACTGGCTATGTTTAGAAAGGTCAGTACTGCAAAATGCTAACAAAATGTAACAGCAGGCAAGCCTAGTGGAGTTAAAGGTTTGCTCATGATTTCTTTTTTTTTTTCACAGAGCCCTGCAAAAAATAACCCTGTCTCTGTCACAAAGAGCACAACATTATGATCTGAAATAAGATTCCTATGAGTCAGTTGAGAGGTGGATAATGTACTAATTTACTTCCATCTAGAACAGAGGGGGAATAAAACGTCAATCTCTCCTTGATTTTTGCTCTCAAAGAAACCGAACCTAAGTATGGTCCCCTGAATCACAGGTATGAATCAGAATTTCACACATTTTTTGTGGTAATTGGCACCACACTCCTTTCTTCAAAAGAGCTCCTCAATTAATGCAGCTAGGACGAAAGGAAGAACACTGACATGGTATTATAACATTAAGCTCTATCTGTACTAAAGGATCAACTTAATGTTAGCAGGTATAAAATTCCATCTTTTGTCATATGAGGGGACATTCAGTCTGTGAGTTCTTTTAACACCAGACAGAGACTGATATTACAGCAGTACTGGAGTTTTCTGAGTATATTTTTCCTTGGTTTAGGGAAGGAAAAAAAACCAAAAATAAATTCTTTTTTTCTTTTTTGTTTTGACCTAAATAAAATGCGTAACTCAACTACTCAAATTTTTAACATTAAGAAAATAGTGGTTATTTTTTTTTTTAATCATCATTACAGTTATTTTAAATGGTTAGTTTTTCAAAACTAAAACCAGTATTTTTCCCATTTGGATTTAAATGTACCCAGTTTTTTTCCCTGAAGTTGTCATTTTCAATATGAAAAAGAGAAAAAAAGCAGCATGGAGGAAAGCTTATTTTCTGAGTGGTTGGGATAGTCTGGTGATGATCCATGACTACCCATGATCCCAATGATCTGAAGCAATGGAGGATTTAACATTTAGTTCTGACTAGCCAAATGTACAGGGCTGTTGATTGCATTCTGCTTCCTGGACTCCAACCTTAAGGTTTGTTTGGCTTTGCTATCTAAAACCACTGTAAAGCATTTGGTATAGTCCAGCTTTGCCATTAGAAAGTATCAAAAAAGAAAAATTCCTGAAGTCCAGGAAGGCATCTGTAAAAGTGGGAGAGGGAGGCCTGTGTTCAGATGAGGTGCTGAGCTTCTCTTGTTTTGCATGGTGGGATGGTGAAGGCTTGTATGCTGCAAGATCACCTTCAGGGCATGGTTGATTCCACTGGATCCAGTGCTGGGAGGACTGGAACTTCACTGCTTAGGAAGTGAAAAGCATTGTTGCAGCGTGCCGTGTTGCGAACAGTTTGCCCTTTTTGCTATTCAAAACCTCTCTGAAGTAGAAAAAAATGGCAGAACTTTATACCCTTTTCAGTGCACATACTTAGACTGGATTTCATTCCTTTTTAGCTGCACAAATTTGTGTGTTGTGTGCAGCAAGAAATACCAACCTCTGACAACCCATTTCCCGATGATTCACAAACAGAAGGGAAATACATCTCATACAAACCTATGTACACTAATTTGGTCACCTCTAGCATTAATGACTTGAATACTCTCCTTCCTACTGACTATTCTGTTATGCCCTGTGGTAGTTCAGCTGCTCTCTTCTACTTCCCGGGGGAGCTCTGCAGCATATTTGGAATAAACCCTTTGGCCTCCATTTTCCCCCATTGCTGCTCCCTGCTAGTAGTCCTCTGTGGTTTTCAAAGGTGATCTGAGAAGGAGCTACTTTGGAGTCTGATTTCATTTTTATTTAGTGTGCAGAAATGACAAGTAAGCCACAATGGTGCCCCTGTGCTTTGGAAAAGTGCCAAGTTCAAAGACCACAGAGCCTTTTATAAAGCTCCATTACCAGAATAGGTTTCAGTCCTACACCATTCAAGCCCATTAGACATGTGCTCAAACAGATACTTTCCCAATCCCTAACACAGTAGGGTACAAGGTGAGACAGATCAGGATCAGCAGAGAGGTATTACCACTGCATTCTCAAATTAGAGTGAAATTGGTTTTGTCGATTCTTTCATTGTACTCCCATGGAGAAAGCTTGTCCTCAGTAAATGTTTTTTTTTTTTTTTTTTTAATCAAGTGCATCAAGTGAAACTTCTGAAGTACTGGAGGTGTGACTTTAAAAAAGCTTGTGTTCTTTATAGAATTTTGATAAATATGCACATTTAAATGGTATCCAAAACCAGGAAAGTAGTATCAGAATTCAGTATCCACGCGTGTTTATCTTTCTAGCTATTAATCTATTGCTAAGCTGTAAATCTATTAGGAGGGGCTTTGAATATTGCCTTTCATCTGATCTTTTCCTCTTCCTAAAATAGATCTCACTCAATAACCTTCCTATTCTTGGATAAGAGGTTCAATATCCATTGGTATCCTTTCTCTTGTCAGACATGAGGTTATTACTGAATAATGATGATAATTAAAAGTAGTCTAACTGATGTGACTAATAAAACAAATTTACATCAATGATGAAGGGCAAATCTCAACACATTGGGTGTGGTTTAGATAAGCAGCCAAAAGATTGATTATCCAAATGTTATCCAAAGGCTGTGTGCTAAAATGGGAGCAGCAAAAATTCAGATGAAAATCTTATAATAGCAGCTACTTTGTGGTAAGTTCCTTCCTGCAGCTGGAAAAAGAACTGCTGTAGTTTATAACTGAAGGCAATATAACCATTGATCAAAATGGGCTGATATATGATGCCTTCCCAGCACTTCTCAAAACCATAATCAAAGATAGTGACACTTTTTGGACATTGATAAATAGTTTTCAATGAGGTGGGGGGACTTGTAGCTTTCCATTTTGACCACTGAATATAAATAAGCTCCGTTCTGGAATTTTATGAGAAATATAAAAATATGTTTATATTAAAAATATATATCAAAGAATGTTTTATGGTATATTTATATTTTCATTTGTAACAAAGATTATAAATTTATATTATTACTAATAATATATTGTCATGTATAGCAAATTCAGCTTTCAGCTCTAGGATTTCCTTGCTTATGAACCCTGTTCTCTTCAAAAGCAAATGCACTACCTTCCCAGCTCCATGTATATGCTACCCCTTTTTGCTTCTCTGTCAACATAAATGTAAGCATTCCTTTTACTTCAGCCATGTTAGCTTTTGTCTACCAGCTAAACTTTTCTCTCCTTCAAACCTTTGAGTAAATCTCTCCTCAAATTGCCAAAAGTGTGTCCTATCTTGCCAAAAATATGCCCAAGAAATCAGCCAATTTTCTGGGAACTGAGTGAAAAGACAGATAGAAAAAAAGAAAAAAATAGATGAAAACAATAAAGTGGAAATGCTTATTTCCATTGAAGACTGTAGTTATTCAGCTGTGTGGTTCCTCTCCCCTCCTTTAGCACTGGCAGAGTCCACCGTGCAGCAGTGTAAGCACAACCCAGATGGGATCCCTGAGGTGTGCAGGCAGGCATGAGAGTATCCACCTTATCAGCCAATGGAGCAGCTAAAATTCCCTTCTACTCTTCTGCCTACAGAGCTTACTCTGCCTAATGGTTTTTGGTGCCTGCCTGTTCTTGCTGACAAAAATAAATATTAAGTAGCTGAAGGAAACAGTTTTGGAAAAAAAGGCTAAAATATCTTGATGTAACTTTTTTTTTTTCACACAAACTTGAACATGCCAATTAATAGGCAAAAATCTCATCCTGTGAAAAAATTTCACATATAAAATCTGAATAAAACAAACCAAATAAAGTATTTATCAGGAATAGTTCACCTTGCTTTAGTCTTTGTTCAAAGGAACCATAACTCACATCCATAACTCACAGCTCTGACTAGAAATCCTAGGATTTGACCTTTAGTTTTTGGATTCAAAGTATATTATTTTGCTCAGGATTAGTAAATGATGTCAATATTACATTATTCCAAACACATGATGACTGATGTGGGCTTTATAAAATCAGTTACCTTCCCTTTTTTGTCTTCCCTTTTTGTCTTCAATTTCCTTGAATAGGAAAAATGGAAAAACACAAAAGAATTCGTTAAAAATTAAAACTTAAAAAAAAAAAAAAAAAGGAAACCAAAAAAATTCCTTCAATTTCCTATGAAGAAGCCTTTCACACTGAGTGCATTAAAAAAAAAAAATTCCACAACCTAAAAAAATTCATATAAGAACAATTTCCTTAGATAGCAGCATTCTTTATTCCTCTTGCTATTATTAAAGATGTTGGTGTTTGAATAGCTTTCTCCCTCACAAATCAGCTTTTCCTTCATCTGAGGGAAGTCATAACCCTGTGTTTATGACATCTCATGCTGTTTCTCAAAAAATAATTGTTAGGTCACCAGTGCAGAAAAGATAACAGAGCTGATGAACTTTTAATATATTAAACACTCTGATTCAAAAAGCTATATTTTCAAATTAGATTGATCCTGGCTTTTAATTTTGAATGATCAGAATAAGGTGCCTACATGCCCAGAGTGCACAAATTGGACTACCTGTGATATTGAGCCATTAAAGTGGACACAAACAAGGGTGGAAAACACAAAGGATTTGGTTCTGGTATGTAAAGAAAAGCATTTCTAAGGTTTTGAGTATATATCAACTCCATCAGCTTCTATTGAACTGAACAAGAAATGGAGATGCAGAACATTCTAAGACATCCACAGATGAGTGTTTGGTCTTTACCTTAATGGTCTCTCTTTCAAAATACCACTTTAACTCATGAGAATGTTGTGGGCTTTTTTTACTGTAAGGGTGACAAGCACTGAAGCATGTTGCCCAAAGACATTGTGGAGTCTCCACTGCTGGAGATACTCAACATGTATCTGGACACAGTACTGGGTAATTGAGTCTAGCTGGCCCTGCTTGATTTGGAGGGCTTGGACCAGAGGACTTCTGGAGGTCACTTCAGGATGCTGCCATTTGAGATCCACTCTTTACTGTCAGAAGCTGCTCTTACGTGCTATACTGTAAACTAAATGAGGCTACCAAGATGAACTACTAGCAAAAACATTTATTTTTAATAGGAAGGAAAATTAGTTAGGTAAATGATGGAACATAAATGTGTTTTCTTCTGTTGAATGGTAAGCATTATTTTTGCATTTTCCTTTCCATACTGATGTCTTTTTTAAAATGTGAAACAGTTTCTATGGTAATTTTCTAATTTTAAAAAAGTGAGTGAAATAGCACTTCATAAAATTTATGGAAAAACATGATTAAGGTAAAATACATTGTTAACAATTTTCAGTGGGAGAAATATGTCCATAACAAGAAAAATGAGGAAGGAAAAAACTTAAGCAAAACAACAACTTTAATTCACCTGAAACACTATTTATTCTTTGATGCGTTATATTAGTCAGATGAATACTGTAGAAAAAGGAAAAGAACTTTCCTTTTAAAGAATTCTTTATGGGCTCCAGAGTAATTGAACTCTTGATTAGGGTATGTTCAACCAGTGCATAGATGATAACCATTTATTAGTCAGCCTAGAGCCATATTTACCGGTAAATCTGACTTAGAAATAAAATTTAACATTACTTTCAGCTCTCCAAACAACTCCCCATATTTCTGATTTTTGCAGTGCTGCCTGGTGGCTCCCTGCTCACCCTTTTGAGGACAAAGAGGGTAGTTTTATACCTCTGGTCCCCCAGCTGTTCCTCCGATGTGCCATCCAGCCCTGACACAGCCTCTTAGTCAGGAGGAAGCATTGCCAGCTGAGAGCTGTATGGAAGACCTCTGATTGAATATAGAACATCCACATTTTAGAAAAAAATAGCAGCAGTCTTTTCCCACAAAATTCTCCTTACCTTCTGGCCCACAGGTACAAATTATGGAGGCTTTGGAAGGTGGGGATTACATATCTAAATCCCCTGCTGACATGGAGAGTTCTGACTCATAGGCTAAAGGTTAAGACTGAATGTCTTTGAGATGGAGACTGGATGCAAGTACATCCTACAGTCAAGTTGCACTTATGGACTGACATTTAGTACCCTTTAGATTTGATAAGATTGGCCTTCTACACTGCCACTGTACCAAACCAAAAGTATAGGCACATAAGTCCCAGACACTTTTCAACTTCTTATGGTGAAACTAGAGAGATGGTACTTTCACTTTTTTTATTGTCTCAGTTTGCAGGTTTCTTTCAAGTCAGAATTACCATTTGCTTTAACATAAAAAAAAGACTGGTTTATCTTAAAAATTAGAGCCACAGAGAATATTAATTTCAAAATTCACCAGAAAACTAGTAAGAGTTTCCACTGAAACTAAAAGTTACTACAGCCTCTCCTGTCCACGCAGGTTTGCATGGCTATGGGAGCTACCCAGTTACACTCTGAGCATTATTAATTCAAGTGATCCAGAAACAAAGTACCCTGTGAAACATAGCAAATGTGGCACAGAGAATACTGCACACCATGTCATCAAGTACCTCCTGCAATAAGTAACAATCTCCTCAGTTTTAAAGAGAAGCACACTGCTCCTCCCTCCTCAAATTGTTTATTTTTCCAAGTCTCACCCTGTTAACATTTAACTGTTGGAAGAGGGGATATGGGTAAGGCAAACTGGGATATTGACAGAGAATGAAGTGACCCTGGAGGAGAATGTTGATTAATTAGGTGACAGGTTTGACACCAGAGATTACATAGCAGTATTGAGTTTGCTTGTTATGATTTCTCTTAGACAGTTCTGTCCTAACACTTCTTTAGGGAAGCAATGCAGACTCTGGTTTCATTGAGGACCTAATTCGATACATTTTTCCTTCAGATACCCCATCAGCCAACCACTAAATCTTCTCAGTTGTTTTGTTGTTGTTGCTGTTGTTTTGCTGCTTGATTGTTTGTTTGTTGGGGCTTTTTTCTTGATTAAAGAGTCTTTCACATTTCTGGAAATAAGCTATTGTGCATGTAAATTTTAGAAGCAAGAAGTGAGGACTAATTAGATCTAATGTGATCACTAAGCTGTAATAAGCCTTGTGAAAAAAAAATCAAATGGATTTTTGATAACAAGTCAAGATTGGCATCAGTATTAATATCATTTTTGCTGAGACCAAACCCTGAAATTAGTGAAAAAATACTGGTCTGATTTTATCTGTATTATCCATAGATCACAGAAGCTGCATGAATGTCTCTAAAGCCACTCAAAAATACTTATTGCCATCCTTGTTAATGAAGAGCTCTTACAATAAATCAGTCTTCACATGTTCAAATGCATTTTAACAGTTTTTATCACTTTTAGCTGCTAAATTCCAAAGAAAAATATGTAATGGAAGAAAGCAGAAATTGTTCCACCCAAAATTAAAGATCCTTTTTTTATCATTTGCTATACTATTATTCCTCTTAAACATTAATAAGTATTGGGGGTGGGGGGGGGCGTGGAGGAAGGAATGAAGTGTAACAGAAACTGCAATTTGAAATTACTTGAAGAATATCAAGCTCAATATTGAAAGAGAAATAATGTTAAAATGAACAAATCTGTGAATGGAAATTCAGGGAAAAAATCAGATAAAATTTTCACATTAAAAACACCTATTTGTAATGTCACTAAAATATTAGTATGTGAAAATCTAATAAATAAATTTTAAAAAAGGTATATGATATATGATTGATTAAGATTTAGAAAATAAATCTTATATGCTAGATTCCAGAAAGGTTTATCTTCTTTTTCCATCTCTTCCACTAATTTTTTGACATATTGGAGGTCCTTGCCTTGTTCTTGTTTTTCTAATGTGTGGTCGATTTCCAATAATGCTAATTAACCCCAAGTTAAGCCAATTGACTCATTCAGATTTGAAAATTGTATTAATATAACATGAAAATGAGAGTTAAAATCTTTCTAGCTTTTCATTAAGTTACATGGATCTTTCCCTGTTGAAAGAGTGTTAAATCTCTCTCTCTTCTCTTTTTCTTTCATAAAAAAGAAAAAAATCTTTCTGAAAGGACACCTAGGAATGAAAATGGTGCCGTCAAAAAAAAAAAAAAGTTGAACTTCCTTGGTTCTCAGCAAGTATCAGTGTTAGTTTCATCATTGATGCCCCTCCAGCTCTTTTCTCTGCAGTTTTGCAAAAACATGACTAACATAGTTCAGATCTTTCTTTGTTGCTTCTCAGTGAAAACTCCAATTCTGTAATAATAAAGCTTAAAACCAATAAGGTTAAGTTTTATGTTCCAGATTTTGTATAATATTGTTTGATCAAGTAAACACAATTAGACAATTAAGAACAAAGAAACACATGAAGGTCATGCTGAAGCAAGTCACTATGTCTACCATCAGATTAGGATCAGATTATGTGAGACTGAACTGGCATTTGCTTTTCCTATTAGATTTAATTCTGGCCAGTCATGAGGAATTATTTTAGGAAGTAATAGGATTAACTAAGCAAAAACCAAGATGCAGCATTCACTTTCTTTACTAAAATAGACATGTTCTTAAAAAGCTTATCAGCCTTTTATTATTCATTCATACTTATGACTGGTTCTATTAAGAGATGCTTGTGGAAAGAATATAAAAATCATAGAAAAAAACAAGGCAGAACACAACTTGCATATCAGTATTTGGAAATGTTCTTAGCTAACTGTGTCTGACCAATAAAACACACCTGAGTTAACGGCAGATGAAAGATTTCCCAGCTACTTATGTCAGCTTTCCAACCTATAAGTATTTTTGTATCTTTGACATTTTTTATTGGTTTTATGGTTTTATTTCTTTTTTAAACATTTTCAGAAACAAGGGACTTAGATGGAATTCCGTGTATGTGTATACATATTCACAGTGGTCATGGTAGGGAGAAGAAAATTCTTAGCATGTGATCTATTCATCTAGCACAAAGATGAGAAAAGAAGTACCAGTAGTCTATCTTTGAGCACTGAATATACATGTACACACACATATTAAAATGAGGTAAAAAGAGGTCAGAAACTGGCTGCAAAGGTCAGGCAAAGAATTCTTCTTCAAACAGCAATAGATTGGGAGGAGAAATGGATTTTCTGACAAAGGAATGCTTTCAAGTACACAGGAAAATCTCAATTTATTTTTCTTATTTCATTTGCAAACCAAACATCTCTCCGTCTCCCAAAATAAAAAGCTCTGTTTTGTTCTTGTAGGAGTTATCAACTTCTAGTCTGAATGAACAGCATACCGAAGAAAAGAAGCAAAGGAAGAAGATTCACAAATTCCATTTAAAATGTCAGAGTAGGGCACAAAAGTAAACGTGAGACTTTCACATATGAAAGGTCTTTTTTAAAACATCCTGGTTTAAAGCATCAGTCTGGTAAGGTAAATGACATAAGTAGGATTTTGGAAAATTCCAGTGCAATAGCACTCATGAACCAGTGCTTAGTAGCCTGCCTGTGCTGCACGAAGGGAATCTTGCTGCAATATAATTGGGCACGAGGAACCAGAGCTCCATCATTGCACTGCAATAAGGAGACATATTTTAGTGGGCACAGTAATTGCTGTAAGTATTGCCAAGACCAGGGCTACAGATTAAGTAGCTAATTAGGTTCCCTAATGCTCCACCTATATTTTCTGTAAGGAGCAGAAAGAGATCATATGCAATAATTGTTCCCTTTGTGTTTGAGTATGTGCACTACGGCCAGGTCTGTGGAACATTTGATTGCCTATACAGGCTTTTTCAGCAAAAAGGCTCTTGAAATTCTAAAAACATAGAACACTTAACTGATTCCTGACAAATGAAATTACTTAATGCTAAGGTGTAGCTGAGATTGGTAGATGAATCTTGAAACACTGGTGAAATAATTTCAAATCCCTACTGTGCATTGATTTTCAGGACACTTTTGCTAATTATTGATAGTACTGCTTTCTACTGGTTAGCAGGTTTCTCTGTGCACGGGTAATTCTGTGCAGCATTTATGTCCCAGTCATGAGACAAAAGACCCCCAGAGCTTGAAATGATGGGGGCCATTTCAAAACTACTTAGTAAATGGTTAAGTTTCAACAATTAGCAGCTAAAAAATATAAATATAATGGAAGTGTAGGGATTTTGTCAATAATCAATATTTAGGGAAAGAAAAAAGTATGAGAGATGAAAGAAGGAAGAAAATCTAAAAATAAAGAAGGAAATGGGCTCAATTTTTTAATATATTTCCATTTTCTTGTTTGCATTTACAAATCTAACAAAATGATCTTGAAACCTTATATTTCACTATTTTTTAGGTCAGAGCTGAGCTATCTGCTTGATCCAGTTAACTCACAGGCATCTCCAGGTTAAAGAATAACAAAAAATCCTACTTGCTCCCTCCCTCACAAAAAACTCACCAAACCCAAAAAAAGGAAACCACTAAACCTTAGGATATATGAATCTCCTCCTTTCCCAAGCAGTTACTTCAGTGACTGTTGGTAATTCCTTTACAAATATTTTAATCAATTTGGAAAACTCACATATGCAACAACAACAAAAAATGTATTATTTGCTCACAGACTTTAAAGCTAAATAGTAAATTGAGATCTCATATGTTTAATACAACAAAATTAGGTTCTACACAACCATCTTAGTATTCTACTGTTTTAAGGATATGGAGGAACAAATTCTAGTATTTTCATCTCCAGGGAAAATTCTGGAGTTTTTGTGTTCAGATAAATATCCCAGACATTTCCCAACTTCACTTGCTGAGACAATCAGGGAAAATACCAGCCTCCACACACAGTGGTTTCTGTGATGAAGAATTCCAGAAATATGCAGAAAGGAGGAGTTGTGGTGCTCTGGATAGCAGATGCTGAGAACCTGAACACACCACAGCACACTTGTACTACTCAGTTTGGAAGGAGCATCTGACCATAGATGTACATCCATCTCCTAAGGAGTTATCTCAGACTTTCTGACATCAGTGGCTCCTTTTTCACGAATCAAAGTGCAGATCAGGGAAGAAAATACCACTCATTTTTCTGCAGTTTACAAGAAACATTTAGCAACTATGTTCCAGAATTGTGTTGGCTTTTAGACCAGTCATGTGAAGAGAATAAGAGGGAAAAGTTCTTTTACCTTGCTGACAAGTGTACACATCTACACAAGCAAAGAACATGACCACAGTTATCCAGCCAGAATTCTTTAAGTGCTTCCGAAGACCAACTGGGTCTGATACAAATGAACACAGCCCCACTCCTGTAAATCAATAGACATCTGTGTTAATGTACAATACATGAAAATCTAATAAATTATTTTACCAACAAGGGGAATTTTTAGCATGAGAATTTTTAGCATTTTTGCAACTGTTCTTTTTCCATACTAAAAATCATGGATGAGTGAATTAAGTTTTATTTCCTTCCAAACTACTCAAACATTGTACATTTAAATCTTAACATTACTTGCATTCTACTTAAAAACAACTAATAAAAAAAAGAAAAGAGAGGGGCAGACAGAGGGAAAAAAAGTAATCCTTAAATTGTCTGAGTCAGAGGCTGTCTATTTAGAATATTTTTATTCAAAACCTAGCACAATGGAGTCCTGTTCACATGACTGGCCTCCTCTATGTTGCTGTGATACTAATAATAAATTGTTATAACCACAGAAAGTAAAAATTTTTATGCATCCAAATTCCAAGGAAACTTTGACCCCATTTTCAAAAGCACCTAAATTGCCTTCAGAGTCTGAATGCCATTTACTTCCTTACATACAATGGCACTTTTCAAAATATTACCTAAGATGTAAAAATGGATCAGTAACTGAACGAAGACTGAGATACTGTGAATAAAGAAGCTCAAAGAAGACGAGAGGAAAATCCAATTTAAACGTACAATACCTACACACACACACACACGTATACTACAAATCATACATACACACACATGTCAATTGAATTTACTGTGCTTAAACAGAATAACAATCTCTATACCTAGGAAGATTTTGCATTAGCTCAAACATCTTTCCAAGTGGCAAGTAAGCTTACACTACAAGAAAAACAGTACTTCCGGCCACTAACTACCTTTTTAAACTCATAAACTATTTTGTGAGGTGTGCAAAACTTCAAACCACAGAAGCAACAAAGAAATCCAGAAAAAAAAATATCCTAGAGTGCTTTTTTTGCAAGCCTTTCCACTTCCCCTGCTGTCTTGCTTTCAGTTTCTCTGCCCTGACAGATACATGTGATATACCCCACATACTGCTAAGCCTCTGCTGAGCAAATTCAAATGCCATAGGGTAAACCAGGCAAGTCATACATATTATTTAAGGTGGTCCAGATGGCTATGAAAGACTTCCTAAATTTCTTCCCTAAAATTTAAAACAAGTTTCAAAATGTAAAAACAAGGAAAATTACTCAATCTTTGCTAGCAGCATGTAAACATTTGTACTATTGGAAAATACTGAGATATGCACTAGAAGATTTTCTCAAACTTGCTTGGTTTTTTCACAATTTTGGTTTCTAATGAGAACTTCCCAGATTTAAAAAATTGGATGACCCAAATTTTTCTACATCATATCAGAACTCTACCAAGTAAATGTTTGATCAGGTTTAAAATATTAATAAGCCTCTCAGTGAATGGTATCTTCAAACCAGTCACATTTTGCACTGCCAGACCCTGTCAGACTTGGATAGGATTACTCAGGGGCTGGCCAGCTTCTTGCTGCCAGGATTTTCCCAGGAATAACATCAAGAAATGTTTTACTCCCACAATGGTCATAAGGCTCTTTGTAACCCCACATTTCCAACACTCAGTCAAGAACAATGGATAAGCTTAGCCAAGCCATGATAAGGGTGATGATGTCACCCCTGTCATAAGGGCAGTTCTGACTTCCTCTTCCAGAAGGTCTTTGTCTTAATAATTTTCCTGAAATGGAGACTTGGATAAAAAGAGTCTGGATGAGTCAAGACCAAGGTAAGACAGAAATAAAGTTAGTTTACTAGAGACATTTTTTAAAGACCTTGGCAGAGAGTAATTTGAGAAATAAAGTTTGCAGCATAATTTATTTTACTTTATAATGTTATTCTTGATTGCTCTCTAATCCTTAGAGGTTTGCCTGCCTTGTAGTGTTTTTCCTTCTTAATTTTATGCTCAATAGAACTATTTCAACAATATCTTTTAGGTGGGAAGCTGATCCTAGTTACTGATCCCCTGTGACCTACAAAACAGATGAGCAAAATGCACCTCCATAACTTTGTCTCCAAGGAAGAAGCTTGGTCTAGAGGGGACTATCATGGACAGTCAGCTTCATCACACAGACCACAGGGACCTCATTAGGCCTTAAAATCCACTTTCAGGAGTTGTTCAAGGACCAAAGCCATTCTTTAAATCTCCCAGTTCTGCTGACTACTGTGTACCCAGGAGGCTACATCCTTCCCTATGGCAGTCTAGTCCAGCTGTTGCACACTTGCCAACAGTGTCTGCAGAAACTCAGTGATGACAAGCTCTAATTTTCAGTCTTAACTCTTCCTCCTTTCAGCTACTTGATGCTGAAATAGCAGGCCATCAAGGAAGACTTCAGGACCCAGCCATACTCATAGGCTTCTGCCCACTGAACTTCCTTTCAAGCTCCCAGCTACTAAGTAGTTCCATATTCTTTTGAAAAAAACTTGGGGGAATATATATATTTTATTTTTAAATAAATACTAGTAAGACAAGACCACAATTGCCTTGCAACTATACTCTTCTAAGTTGAATACATCTCCCCGTGAATATGTAATCCCAAATATTTTCCAAGGAGATAAATGTCCACTTCATAAACTGTTTGGATTGCTTGTATTAATTAACAGCCTTTTTTTATACTGGTAGATTGGATTAGGATTAATAGATTATGAAGACCACTAAGACCTGTCATTCCCTAAGGCATTGGCAGAAAATCCAGCTGGGTCCTGGCTGACAAGTATGGAAGGTCATCCAAACTACACTAAGAAATAAAGTGAATACAGGTCATTGCTAGTTAATGTCTCTTTTGAACCAAAATAGAGTTTCACTGCTCATGCATGTTATTTTTATGATGTATTCAGGGACAACAAGGTCTGTCTGCTCTCCTTATTGACTTCAATTTACAATACAGCTATTTCACTGTCCCACCCTGTCTTTAATTCAGTCACGAAAGGCCATGCACTGGAAAGTTATTATTATTTATATACACCATGCCACTGCCTAGGCACGTAATCAAGGATCGATTGTGCTGTGTAGTGTACAGACATATAACAAAGAAAACAGTCCCTGCCTCAGGCACTCGCAGTCTGTGCGGCAAGTACAGCAGGTAAACACAAGTGACAAATAGCACAGGGCTGGATAAGTGAAAAATAAAATGCATAACATTTATCAGAAAACAGATGTCCCGACTTCCTACCTAGGTTTTATATTTGTCTTGTCTTTGGCATCCCACTCTAGCAGTTTGGTTTTTAAGCTCTCTCAGTATGAAACTTACTACTTTAAGCTCATATGCACCTAAATTCCATGAATAAAAATATCATAATAATTTTATACATGCTTAGAAACCACATGTATATGCATTACACAAAAAGTAAAAAATTAGTGAGGAAGACTAATGGCAATCACAAAGCTTTGCATGTATATCAGAATGCATGTAATTATGAGCACATGTAGGTGTTTTTACTGCATACCTCAGTTCATTGCATGTGTAAAGCTAATACATATTGATATACTTTAACATCATTATTCTGTTTTATACTTGTAAGGATAGGGAAGTCACTGGAGAAAAAGCTGGATAAATGGGTTGCAAAAAAGTAGCTTAGACAGCTTTTAGAAGTTAAAATGAGTGACAAAGTCACAGTCTTGAATCGCTGTCCATATATGTACTCACTAGAAAACTCTCCTTCATTTTCATCATAATTGTTGTTTATGGTGTACATTTCATCAACCTTGTTACACTGATTCTAGGGAGAGATGCCATTTTATAATTGATGGATGACATTAGGCAAACCAGTGCAGCCTGACATTCAGGTCTAGCAATCACAGAAGGCCCAGTAGCAAAGTGAGTCAGTGAAAATTCAACTACCCTACTGTAAAATGCTCTAGAATTTGGAACAGATTTGTCTCACTGAACTCATTGAGCTGAGCCTTCAAATCAGGCTCTGCACATCTGAGGTGAAAACAAGATCTGTGGTCTCTGCACATGCAATGCTTGGGCTGCTCACCAACATCTTCATATGCTGCAACTTTTACCTTTCTCACCCTCTTTTGGTTTTAGCAAGAGGAAGGTCAACACCTACTTTATGTATTTGATTAGTTACTGATATCTAGCTCCTACTTTTTACACATGAAGAAATGTACATGAACAGATCCAAAACAGAAATGGAAGCAGAATGAAAGCTTGCTGACACTCCATCAGCTGCTGCTCTAGAGACACTGAGGCAGAGATGACATCTGTTTCCAGATGTTGTTTCTTTTGTAGACTGATATCTGGGAGGAGCCCACATATACGGAGAGTAAGTGAGGAATGATTTAGCCTACACCTATCCTACTACATAAAATAAGGCCAGGACAGAGTCAGAAGTACAGTAAAGTACTGTGCCAGGATTATTGCATTCTTTTATTATTATCACACTCCTTAACATTGTTTTGGCACATGCCAGATGAGGCCTGGATGTGGTTTGTGGGACAGCACTTGTCAGGAGCTATTTCCATTAGCCAGCCTGAACACTGTGACACTGCCTTCTGAGAGGAGCAAACACAAAATCCAGATCAATAAATTCTCTTGGTTGAAAATAATTTGTGTTAGGAAAATATTAGTCATAAGGATCAATTTAATACTGCACCTACTCTAAGCATCTGCTCATGGCCACTGCTGGTAGGAGAATACTAGAATAGACCTGATTAGGTCACTAAATTAGGTTTTAAGATGTATTATGTATCTGTGCATGTGTGCATTCACACACAGACATAGATAGACACATACCCTCAAAAATGCAAAGGAACGCTTTGAGTAAGTGTTCTAAGATTATAAATTTGGAAGGTCAACAACTAATAGTAAAATTTTCTAGAGGTTAAAAATATTCCATCCAGGGTTCAAATTAAAAATTGAAACAGAAGGTCAATGACTACAAACTAACAACCTCAGAAAAACTAAGTCCTCATTCTTGATCTATTATTGGCCAGAAGAAAAGAATAAACCAATGCATTCCTATTATAAGCCTTTTTTATCCGTGTCCCCCACTGAGTAAATGATAGTTAAGCACACTTAAACATAGTATCTGAAAAGAAAATGAGCATTTTTTGCTGGTTAATTTGAAGTGTAGCTTTCTGATTAATTTTAATGCAGTTATTCCCTAAGAAACTAGTTTATTAGGAGAGGCTGTAAGTGCTACACTTCTTCCCTAGATGTTGTCTTTTATGCATTTTCAGATATTTTCCTTTGCTAATTCTCAGAAAAGGAATAAAGCACTCTTCTGACCAAATCTATGTACTTTGGGATCTGCACCTCAGAGATTTTTCATGAACTTACAAAAAAAAAAATAATTTTACAGAGCTGAGCCAGGAAAACAGAGACACAAGGTATTGATATTAAATTACATTGAAAAAGACATAAATAATTTTCACCTCTCTGCTTATGCTGAATGTTTTTATGTTTCAATAGTCTGTGTGTTACTTTTAGTGGAAGGGGCTTTATAGCTGGAATTCTGAGTACAGGCTGAGCATATTCAGTGGTAAAATGCTTTATCTTTCTTGTGTAGCAAGAAAGCAGCCATTCTGCCTTAGTTAAATCTAAATGTCAGTGATCACGACTGATTGTGCCCAGATTTTCTGTCATCCCTGTTAACTGTGAACAGAGGGATCAGCATTTGGCACCCAGATTAGCAGACATGGCCAGCAACATTTTGTGAGAATGTCAGGAACTCTTTAGGTGACTGTTCTTGATGCTCTATAATGACTGTGAGCAGGAAAGTAAAGCAGCCATGGAGTTCACAGATTCCAGCCACAAGTTTCAAAAACTGCCAAGATTTTATCCCCCTGTGACCACTTCTATTTTTATTTTATTTTTTTTTTGTCCTCTCCTACCCCCCTCCCCTTAAAAAAACTAGAGAGATTCTTTGACTGTTCTTCTGAAAACCTGACACTTCTTTGTCTGCTCTTCCAAGGGGAGGGCTCTTTTACACTGTATTCATCTTCAAGCTGGGACTGCCAATTATAGCTCCACCTGGGCTCAGGAATAAAAGATGTCAGACTGCAGCCTTTGTCCTTTTTTGACTGCTTTATACTGCTATTACATTGATTGCTCTTTGTTTCCCTGCAAATGGGGTTTTACAATTGCAGTCCACCTCCTTCTCTCCTTCTACCACACTCCCTACTCCTTGTTACAAGCTTTTTCTTCTTTCCTTTTCTTCTTTTTCCTTTTTTCCCCTCACTTCTACTATAAATTTTTGGTAGATGTTGAGATTTGATAAGACTAACTCACCTAGCTCTGAACCACTTCTTCATGAGATTTTAAACCACACTTAGAGACATGCAAAGGTAAGTCAGCAGAGGGATCAACACAGACATACCTCTGTCCAGGAATAATTCAGCACCCTATGTCTCATTTACACCTTGTGATTATGACTGCTTTCAATATGATTTTTCTCTCCAGTTTAGACACGTGATGTGTATTCTTATGAATTAAAAGTAGATCCCTGCCCTTTTGT
Organism: Promerops cafer; assembly: GCA_013398275.1. Lineage (NCBI taxonomy): Eukaryota > Metazoa > Chordata > Aves > Passeriformes > Nectariniidae > Promerops > Promerops cafer. The sequence continues at coordinate 218,276 of VZSE01011226.1, forward strand.
GGTTTGTTCACATCTGTCCAGAGAGCAGAGCAGGAAAGCTTTAGCCAACAATGCCAATACAACTCTATAAAGATTAATAGGGTACCTGAAAAGCAACAAGGACTTTGAGTGATTTCAAGGATTCCAAAGACTCAAGAAATCAATTTCAGTGAAAATGTCCTTGCTAATTTAGTACCTGATAGTATTTGACACCTCTGTGCTCCAGTAAGAACACTGAGCAATATAAGGATTTCTGTGCATGCCTTTTGCAATCAGGATTGTAAATGAAAATTAATGTTAGCTAAATCCATACAGACAGAAAGATAAAGAATACCCTTCTAATACCAATCTATTCAAAATAAAAGTTAGCTCTATTATTATCTTCATATCTAGCAAAAGGAAATAAATCAGTAAAGCAAAATAAATTATGGACCCTGGCTCAGTAAGAGTGGAACACTGTCAAAACTATTAAATCTTGCATATCATGTCAGAATTGCTGCAACATTGCCTTAGCACTGAGGAACCATGTGAGGCTGCTGTGGGAAAAAGCCCACAACTCCTCCTGACATGAGACAATTTAGATGCTAGTTGACTTGATCTTGTCATTGTTTCATTGCACATTAACAAAAACACCAGCTAGATGCTCGAAATAGGATAAAAGCAATCCATAAAATAAAATCTCTCCTCTGATGATGTCGTAGGTATTAAAATTCTGTTTATAGTGTAGGTTTTTATATGTCCTAATTACTTGCTGGAACTAACTATTGTCAGTTCTGCCATGCTGAAAGAGCCTTAACGATGACATTATAGTTTGAATAGAATTTTTAAGCAGATCTAACGTAAAAAGAGATGTAATTAATCAAATTTAAAGTTTACTTTATCTAGGAATAAAGGCCTGCTATATCTTTCCCTATGACTATTGTAATCTTTTTGATGCAAACAAGGTCTAGATCTATGAACTTACAAAAACAAAATAGGAAAGTAAATTACAGACATCTTAGAGGGCTGCAGAAGGGACAAAATACCTAATAAGGGATGCCTTATTAGGATTCCTTCTTCCAATATCTATAAAAGATCTTATACCCCCTTATTTTTTCTAGGAAATATATTTCATCAGCACTAGCAAGCTCATTACCCACATCCCATTTCTAGCATGTTAAACAATTTGCACATAGAGGAATAACACAAAAGCAAGCAGATGAAGAGGGTTGAAGGGAGAGTGATGTGATACACACTATTGGATGTTGGATGACATAAACCAGATGTGCAAAGGTTTTTTGTCAACCAGTTGCAGCCTTCACATTGCATTATTTCATCTGGAGGGAAAAAGNTGAAGGGAGAGTGATGTGATACACACTATTGGATGTTGGATGACATAAACCAGATGTGCAAAGGTTTTTTGTCAACCAGTTGCAGCCTTCACATTGCATTATTTCATCTGGAGGGAAAAAAGGTATCACACTGGACTTCTCTTTTTTCAATTTCAGGTTAGTTGAGAGAAAAGATAAGTATTTCACAGAAATCTGATATGCTTTGCATGGATTGTATGCACACATATTTTATGTGTAAGTACATGTATTCTCCTTAAACAGACACACATACACCACAGAATATACATACAAAAGTATGTATAAAGATATATGTACAGGCACATATGACCAGCAGCACACACCAGTTTAAAATGTAACAAAAAACATCACTCTGCAAGGAAAGAGAAAACTGCTGACCCTCAAAGCTTATAAACATTGTGATCCTTAGCTGCATGCTTAAATAAATGTTTTATATTTTAAGGCTAGCTATGCATAGTTCAAGTTAAAGCTTTAGGTTTCACGTTTGGATCTTACCCACCGTCCCGCTTTCTCCATGTGTCTACTCTTGTGTGAATAAGGCAGGTTAACCACCGAGGCACATAGCAGAGTGAGGACAAGGCAAAGCAGAGAGCAACCCCAGCTCCCCTCTGTCACCACTGCTGGCTGTGCTCTTCACCTGTATGCACTGCCTGGCTTGGCACTATGGCAAGCTGCACCCACATTTAAATAAAATGTGTCTAATGAGTGAGTCTCACAGATCTATTTTATGGGTTTTATGTTCACTGGCCTCATCTACACTGATAAAAGCTTGTGAAAAACTTGTTAAAGGGAAGAGAAAAAGAAAATCAAGGCAGTCAGAATTAATAGCTGCTGTGCTACTATGAGAAGAGGCCCTTAAAATACAATTACAAGCTAAAACTCAAAAAGAAAATTCTCAAGCAGATACAACAAAGGTAGAGGGAGGTCATTTGTGCTATTCAAATAACCATCACATGGAAATGTTACTGCCAGAAAAGTAGTATTTCCAACAAAAACGTCTTCTTCCTATGAGTCGTCTGAGTAACATCCGTGGAGCATACCAAGAAAATGTATTTGAAGCAGAGGTGTGGGAAGTTAAAATCTCTGTGTTCATTTTTGAATTTGCCACTCTGTTCATACAGGACCTTGAACGCTTTGCTAAATGTTGCTAAGCTAGTGGGTCTTTATCAGCTAAATAAACAGACTAAAAGGTAGTAGAGTTAAAATAGAGTTGATCTCACTGAATACATCAGGAATCTGTTCTGGATTAGAAATATCAACCCACCTTCTGCCAGCTAATTTATAGGCATTAAAGCTCATGATGTATTTTACAGTTCTTAGATAAATAGGCAGACATGGAAAAAGGGCCACTCAAAGACCATGTTTTACTGTGCTTTGTGCTGATGACTCATTATTTTTCTGGGAAAGAAGGTCACTGCCTCTTGAATCATCAGCAAAATGGCAGTAAATTCTGATTTCAGACTGTGTGCAGTGCCTACGGGGAGAAAGGAGAGAAAGTAGAGAGCATTTTACAGATGATTCCTGAGAATTTTTTCCATCAGACTTTTCTCCACATTTTTATTGAGCACAGGCAGGAGGAGAACCTGTTCTGTCTGTGAAAAAGGCCAAAGACATAGCCCTTGTACCTTGTCACTTAAAATTTATTGGAAGAGATCTTCTAGAGGCCATAAACTTCTCTCCAGAAAACCTCAGCTTCAGCACTTCTTTCCAGGTGTCCATGTGGTTTCTGTAGCTTCATGTTAGTCTCTGTTACTGCTACCCCAGTTTAGCTGAGGTGTGTGAGGCTGGGAAGACCAGCTCTCGATGAAGGAACCATACTGGACACTATGGCTCTGTAAATGGGAAAAGCTGTGAAAAGTAACTGAGACTGAGGACTAAGATCTTTGACATCACCACACTCTACCACTAGTAGATAAACTAGGTATTAAAAAAAGCCACAATCTACTCTAGGTCTTATACCTGGCCTTGAAAAACTGCCCTGTCCTATGATTCCATTTCTTTTTATTTTTCCATTTTACTGGAATTTTTGACCATCAGAGTTTGCTTAAAAGCGTATGAAATATTCCAAGAAAAGTAGTTGCATTAAACCTGAGCTCTTAGTGGTTAAAAAAAATAGTACATTTTGATTTATATTATTATTCTATAATCTTCAAAATGACCACATTTTAAAGTTCCCTGCATCAAAGTATCAAGTATCAAGAGATGCAGTTATCTATAGGTTGAAGTAAGTTCAGAAACCTGCATTTCTTCCATTTGGAAACCCTCTTGAATCAAAATGTGTATATGTCATCGGTAGCAACAAAATCACTTCCTTGTCAGTGCCTTGGAGTTTTAATAGATCAGCCCCATACTCCCTTTTTTTTTTTTTTTCTTTTAAAAAAAAAAAAAAAAAAAGGAACTTTCTCATCTGCTGGTTTCAGGTTCCCTAAACTAAATCCTTCACACAGCCAAAGCAGGAATTGGGCACTTCAAAAACCTGATAGCTTTGTCTGAAGAAAGAATTGTCCTTGGCACTCCTTAGTGTTTAGTGCCCATTAGTTCTTACAGGTTTGTTTCTGGGCATCAAGCCTTAGCAGTCTAACTAGTCTTTTAAGTCCAGTAGATTCGCAACACTGAACAAGAATCTGACCTAATGATTCCCCCCTCAAGTATTTGCTAAGCAGTGGCTAAGTTTAATAGAGTCTTCGCTTTTCTGTGTATTTTTGCAGGCAGATGCCTCTGGAATTAGACCAACACATTCATCCAGAAAACAAACTAATGTCAGGCCAGCATAAATTATTAGACAGCAGTTCCCAATTTATTACAAAGGGCAGTAACATAAAAAAAAAAAAAAGTTTAGGTTTGCTTTTCTTGATTTTTTTGGATTTAGAGGGTAGGTTACTAATTTTGCTTCACCCCCTACTTAGCAACTGTGAAAACAAAATATGTCATAAAATGGCATACTTAGCCTCAACATTGCTAAATTGTAAACTGAACATAAGTGGCACATTCATCATGTTTTGGAAAGCGCTCACTGCTCTCCCTTACCCTGTGTTTTCCCACCTACCAGCCCTCCTCAGGGCAGAGGCCAGACCACTGTGAAAGATAAGAGTGGGAAACAAACACTGTGGAGATGGAGCCCTGAGGAAGAGAGATGACAGACTGCATAGCACAGCCACAATGGTAACGTCGGGATGGGAAGGTGGAGTCACATGTCAAGCCCACTGCTTTTTATCCACTCTTGTATGAGTCAGAATAGTGCTGAAAACTCTCCCTGATTTGTGTTCTCTTTGCCTGTAAACTCTGATTGGAGTTCACATGCAAATTGTGTTCTGTTCTTAGGTAAGGCTTTTAGTAGCAACAGCAACAAGTCAAAAGTTTATACCTTCGCACAAGAAGTCTCCTAGATTAAAAGGCAAACTTTTTCAAAACTCAATCCAAAATATCTAAAATAATAGATTTACACAAAAGCTGTCTGTTTTTCCTGTGCTGGTGAAGTTAAGACCCACCAATTGAAAGAATTTTGTATGGTGGTGCTTTCCAATTATTTATCTTGCTATGATACAGAAGTAGGAACTAACTTAATTCCTGTTCAGTATTGTCATTTCAAACTGTTAATGTAAAGCAGGATTGGGGAACTACCGACCAGAGCTCGATTAAACCAATAAATACTCTTGGCTGATAATCAGACTGAAAATGCAAACCAGAGAGGAGGTAAAATTTTGCTTTCTAGGAAGAAAGTAAGTTCCACCAACTTTCTTGTATCATCTCCAAAGATTGGACACCATCAAAAAGGAACAGGAGAGCAGCACTTCAACACCTGTCTGCAAGACAGTGTCAGATCAGGTCTGTGTGCTCATGAAAGAAGCAGAACAACTATTGCACATGAGTCTGCCACAGAAGTGTCTTCAACATCAACACCATCATGGTTTGCTTCAAATCCAGTACCAGAAGGGTTTGTTATAAGTTTTAAGAATTTGGGGGGGTTGAATAAAGACTGATCAAGAAGAAATGTACATCTGTTTTAAATGAACAGGGAAAGGAATCAGTTTTGTGCAATGGAAAGGCAGGGGGAACATGGAAAAAAGGCATATAAAAGATAAAATGATAGTATGGAGGGCCATTTTAGGGCTTGCACTTTACCCTGGAAGTTTGGAGAGAACCATATCTTGTGTGGTCTTGTCCATACTGCCTGTTGGGAGTGATATAGCCGTGGCCTGAACCATGTCTGATTTTTCTACTGGAAAGTGATGACTAGCAGGGAACATGCTGACTATTAGGAATCTAGACAATTAGTAATCTGTGCTTGAGCTCATTCTCTGGTTTGGTTTTACATAGCATTATGATTTATAATTTATAATGTTGCAAAACACACAGCCCACAGTAATGCTCATTACTCCTAGAGATTTCCCTTCCAACTTTAAAAGTGCACAGTACACATGAGATGCTGATACTGTGCTTTGTTTCTTTCATAGTCTGGCAATGCTGCAATAGTAAATATTATTAGATGTGGTAGTAACTCAAGAAAACCTGGAGATAATACAATACTCCTAAGAAATCTTACAACTTTTACATTCTCATATGGTTTTTCCTGTGTAGGGAAAGGTTTCTATTCATTTAAGTGTGATGTTTCTCTGAGTAAAGATTCTCTTCAAATCAAGGCTTGACGCTGGTCCACTGATTTTTCCTATGCAAATCTGACAAAATATAAGGGAATGAGGAGCTAGAATTGGTACACAATTTGAGTGGGCAGGATATACTCACAATGCCAGGCAGCAGGATTTGACCCGCAGGAATGCTGGAAAGAATCTCACTTCTTACTCATCTCACATGATCTCAGCTAAGATTTCTGCATTGCATATGGGAACATGTGTGTCTATGTATATGGACATGTGAGCCTCTATTTATTTTCAAATAATCTGTCAGAATCAGATGCCGCAAAAAGCATTTAAAATTATTTTTCTCTATGGAAAGAGATGAAAAGTATTCATGGCTGTCCTTTTCTCGAACAACTTTCAAGATGCTACCCCTAAAACACTTTCCTTTTATGAACTGAAACCAAAGTGGGTCATTTGGCTTGTAAGAGACATCATTATATTGAGCTGTGTGCTAATTAGTTCACTTTCACTGATTATCATTAATACCTGTGGCTGCACGTTTCGCATAGGCCAATAATATGTACATAAAACCAAGAGAATGCAGATAAAAAACTTAGAGTGACTTAAAAAAGATTAAATACAAGCTGCAAATATGGAAACATAAGAGACCTGAAATGAAAAACCGACATATTAAACATCAAATTTAAATCTGCTTTACAGAGGGATTAAATGCTCACTGTGGACTGTGAGAGAATCCATTTCTAATGGTGAATTTGTATCAGTCCACAGGGAACCCTATCAAGGCACAGCTGACTAATGACTATCATTTTCACTTGATTTCATTAGTATTTAAGTTATAGCATGAAGTACATTCCCTTCGGTGCCCTGAAAGTTAGTGATTTACATACATTTGCTGTGAAGCTTTTGCTTTGAGTAATAAAAAAATGTTTTGCTAGTAGAGAGTGTATTCTTTCTCATGCCTACCCAAGTCCACACATTCAATAACAAATGTTAACTTTTCAAATGGTTATTCACAACACATTTCAGAGGCATGTTATAATAAAAGTAAAATAATGCTGGTCAACCTGAAGTCATTCTGTCTTTCTGGATATGAAGTAACACTCTTTGTTAGTCAGCCTATAGTTGTTTGGTACCAGATTTTTCTGTACAGTGTGTGCATGCAATATGTCTTTTTCCTCTATTGTGTCCAAATCCACAGTTAGAGCAAAATATCCTAGACAAGCTTCAGTTTATAGACAATTTATCATGGGTGTCTTTCGGACAATGCCTGTAAAAGAAATTCTGAATATTTGGTCAAAATTAGTACCTTTTTGAAAAAGGATAGAAGAAAATGCTGAAAGTAAAATGACTGCCTGAGTGTCCCTTGCTGACACCTTACTCCTGGATTTCTCATCCAATTAAAAATAAAACCACTCATCCTCACCTCCAGTTTTTCCCACCTATTCTCTCACCTCCCATTACTCAGACAATACAACCTATGAAACTAGCTGCTCCTCATACATTTTTTCAGACTTTTCCACCTCTTTAGCTTTACTCATACCCCTCTCTTTTTCCTGTTGCTCTTCATCTCCAGCTGCATTTTCAACTTCCTCCCATGAAATGACAAATAAAACAGGTACAAGCAGCACTACTTCAGTATTTTTCAGACAGCTCCATTCACATCAACTTTCTTCAGAAGATCCTTTCCTTCTGAGCTATTCTGTCCAAACCATGCACAGATACAGCACACAGTCACTGATAAGTAAAAAATATTCTCTGTTATTCTTAACAGCAAAGCCCAAATCCACTCTATATATGACACTAGCCTAATTATGTGTTGTTCTTTTATTTTTATTTCATTTAATGAGGCTACAGAAAGCTTAAAATATTACGCTTACAAAAGGAGATGTATCTGTAGAACATCAGTTATATATGCATAAAAAGTCCAGGAAACCCTGAGCCTATAGCTATGTTCAGAGGTGCAAAGGAATTAAATCAAAATACACTTTAAAAAGGAGCCTTAAAAGTGCATGGTGAGATGGTTCAGCAAATGAACAGAAACAGGAAACAAAGGTTGTGTGGAGGGAGCGAGGGGGTAGCACACTGTGTTTGCTATGTATAATCACTTGTAAATCCTGGCCACACAGGAAAGGTCCATGCAAAAGGCTTCTGATTTGTGTTAGTACCATCAATTACGAGTGTCAGCCAGACACCCACAGCAAAACTGGAATGCTGTAAACAGACACTGAGGTGAGCCCATGTGTCAGACAACTGACAGGCTGAATAGACAGGGTGGAAAAGGGAAACAGAGGAAGGATTGCTATTCCTGTGTTGTACCTGACCTACTAAAATACTGAAATCTTATACAATTTGTCCAAATCACTGAAATGTAAGACAGAAACAAGCTACAAACCCTCATCTGCTTCATATCCTTTTGCCCCAGCTCACCAGATTTTTCCATCTTCTTCTTTGACTTCCTCCTGTATTTTGATTTTATGGTTTTTTGATTAGTGGAACCAAGTTCAATTATTCCAGTAATGGAGCATGCATGAATCAAGAGTATGGTGGATGAAAGTCTTCCTTGATTTTTTTGGGGATGAATGCATTGAGTTGAAATGGTCCTTTTTCCAGATCAGCTACTGCTTCTCTCCACTCTATATAACACTCCTCTGCTTCAATGCTCTTGACAGAATATTGCTGCTTCAGCAAAAAAGCTTTGAAGGTGAAAAAGTTTGTTCCAAGAATGTGATGTGTATGATCATGTAGCCTCTAAGTGGAGATGTTATGCTGAATTGGGAAGCTCTTTTTACTGTCCTTCTCTCCCTACCAGTTAATACAGAATCTCCTGATGACCCCTCTAAGATTATAGAAATCATGATGCAGATTTATTTTGGTTTATGAAGGGGATGGATCACAGGAAAATAATCAAAACAGTTTTTCAAAACTAGAAAAGCAAAAATTTAGTGCAAACTTTCAGTATATAGATAACATACACTCCAGGGAAATTATGCCAGACATCCCAAAGTCCATGGAGAAAGCATTGTTTTGCCCACTTGATATTGGCTTCTAAGAAGTCTGGGAGTCCAGCAGTTCCTTGTTTTCTTAAACACTCAAATCTTAATATACTATTTCAGTAGAAGATTTTTAATTTCTAAATCCCTGTACAGACAAGACTTAATTGAGCTGCAGAGTTCACCTGAAACAGTAGTTCTGTCCATGTCTGCTAGCAAATGCCCTTTAGCAGATGACACTGCTTTCAAACACTGCATTTCCCTTTGAATTATTTGCAATACCACTGAGTGGTCTGCGGTTTGTTCTCCACCCCAGCAATTCAGTTTCAAAATTAAAGTGCAATATTTTAGATTAAAAAGGAACTCCCTGAAAATTAAGACTGCCAACATGTCATGCATGCTAAATCCTTTTGTAAATTCTGACCTCAAAAAAAAAATTTATTATTAGTTTAGAACAACAAAAAAATATTATTTTAGCCTACTGTTATTTTGCCAACTCTTAAAAATAGATTTAAATTAACTGAAATCAAAGGAGTATGTGAAAAAGGTAATTGTTTTAGTGACTTCACAGTAGCTGTTGATTGCTCTTTGCATTTCAGCTTCATCTATTGATAAGATAATTTGTGAGCAAGATATAAACTATCCTTGAGGGTGAAAATGTTGGTAGAGTGGAATACTGGCAGGACTTTATGAAAATGTAGCTGAAGGTTAACTGAAAGAATTTATCTTATTTCAATATCCATGATTAGCTGAAACCTTTACATCTCCATTACATTTAATCAGTTCACTTTCTGCCTGTATGAAAGATCAGATTCAAGTTGAAACTTGAAATAGAAAATATTTTCCCCATTATCTGCAAATCAGAACATTATTGAAAGTGGCAATGCATAAGAATAAGCACTGCCTGAAAGTGCCACTAGGGAGGATGATAAACTAGCAAACAGAAAGGCTTTTTACACCTTAGAAGTCAAAACAGAGATTGAGTTTTTCAGTGCCTGGTTTTGTTTAGTTTGTTTTGGTTTTCTATGCAGAATCACAGGAAGAATTTCATTCATTTGTAAAGGATGTTGAACAGCACAGCATGCTCTAAGTGGTTGAAAATGCTACCTATTTGTTTAAACTGTGATTAACACTCTGCAGAACTCCAGCTATCCAAATCCTGATGATTAATTGAACCTCATGTAATTTCCTTATTGTATTTGCAATAAACCAGACTCTAAAATCTTGCAGTAAAGTACTGAATCATTCTTACCCATATCTCAGCAAGTCTGTGGTTCTTTGTAAGGTGAGGCTGTAGCTAAAGCTTGTAGCTTATCTAGGCTAGGCTCAGGGAGGAAAGAAAGGATCCCTGGCTGAGAAAGTTTAGAAAATTTTGCAGAATTTGAAAGTCTTGTTTCTTCATGAGATCTGGAGTCGTCTTTGCTACTGGTATGACATGTAGACAGATTCTGTTAGATTTCCTGGGATTCATTTGAATGGACCTCCCTGAAAACAGGTCTAACTTTTGAATATTCTGCTGTTCCCCACTGCTTAGGTGTTTTGGGCCCCCATGGACACCATTCCTGTCAATTTAAAACAGAGAAGTCACAATGACATTTGAAAACCCTGGCAGACTTAACTGAGAGGTACTTTGATAACAGGATAAACTGATTCCTCAAAGAGTGGTATCACCCCCTTAGAGATAGCCATTTCCTATTCTCAGATATACACACTTTCAAAAAATTTGGTGTGTTGCCACTGATAGTGCTCATGTGAATGACATCCTTGGACCTTTGGCTGCTGTGACAATGGCACAAAGTATACAAAATCAAGTAGTGCTTTATTCTACAGACAGTAATAAGCATGTAATTATATTGTAATTAAAAAGCAATTATTTACTGGCAACTATTGAAGACGTCTTTAATGGTAATTCTGAGTGTGACTACCATGTAATTTGTAGAGAGAAATAAGTGTGCAATTACCCTGTTAGTAACACAGTAATTACCAAATACATCCATGCATCTTTCTGTTTTCTGACATGGAGATACCAACACCTGCAAAGTATAAATTACATGGCAACTACATATGCAGCTGCCAGGTGATGTACAGTAGAATGAAAAGATGGCAGATATCATTTCAGAATTAGGGTTTGATTCATTAATGTAAAACTGGTGTAACAGATTACAAAACAGTGATCAAATCTGAAATAAGACCAAGGCACTGGAATCCACAGAGCTTGAGAGAGTTACAAATGCACTGCGAATCAACCCCAAATCTTTGTGTGAAATTATGGGTACAATAAAATATACTGTCACAAGTCTGGAATTAGAATCTGATGAACTGATGAACATGAACTGATTCTACCCTATTCAAAAAGAGAGAGTTTCTGTTGTTTCTATCACGGGTTCCTAACACAGATGAGCAAGAGTCTTGCTGTACGTGGAGCCTCGTATGTCAGTTTCTCACCTCCCTCTTATGTCATTATTCCAGTGACATTTCCAAATAATGGGTTTGACAGAAGGTGGGCCCTGAGCAGAGGAACTTACCAAGTGAGTGGGAAAGCAGAAGCAAAAACCCCAAGGCAAGATATGTCATAAACATTTCACAGAAAACACGAAATACATTATTTTGAAGCAAATGATGTGTCATTTTGTGACTGGTGTAGGCTACATTCATTCTTGTGACATGGGCCCCCATTCTAACAAAGTCTTTGTTTATTCCACATAAATACAGCCTTAGTCTTAGGCACGAGACTTGAAAATAAATTGACTACTTAGGTGTTCAAAGCTAAAGATACATTTATCTACACTAGCACACATATCATCTCAGTCTTTAAACCTGTGCATCTAAATCACACCCTGAAAACCAAAAGATTCCTGTCAAATATTACAAATATTACAAATATTATTAAAGCACATGCAGAGCTTAATTTTAAAAAGTCTTGGCAACTAGAAATTAGTATGAGCCCTAAGCGGTCAGAATGTTTGAATATCAGTCCAATTTTACACAACAGCCTACAATAAAGACCTGTGACTGAGGTTTATTTATTAGTAATTTATCTAAAATGAAAATAGTCTTTGTTTTCCTTAAAGAAAGAATAAAAGGAATGGAGAAACACAGGACTGCAAAACCTTTCTGAATCACAAATTCCAAGCTCCAGAGAAGAAAGAAGTTTATTGCAACTAATTCAATGTGATGTGAGACAACACACTGCCAGGCTGGAAAGATTTCTCTCTAGCTGTAGTCCACTCCCTTTCTTGGTCTGAGAAACTAAAGTTCAGCAACAAATCTAAGTATGGCTAGTATTTACTTAGCCCTCAGATTTCATTTATTACTATCATATTACTTAGACTTTGCCATCTCATTTTATATGCTTGCTGAATTTCTTCAGTGGTGCCAGAATACAGCCACTTAATATTTACAGCAATTCATTTGATGTTCTGTCATCCATCAAGATTTACAGCAATACTGTCCCAAGATGCCTGAATCTATATAACAAAACACAAAGCTGTTGATTACAAAATAGAATGATGAAAGGGGGGTTGGAGTGTCTTTCTAGAAAGTTGTGGAGAAAAATGTGAGTCATCTTAAAGCACTTATTTTGAGGATAAGCAGGATAAGCCCTTCCTTTCACATCCCTGATAATTTAGAATAATACAGATAATTAAAGTTTTCTCCAACAGCTATACTGTGGGAATGCTGCAATCCTTCTTTGTCCACACTGGGTGCTTCAGGGTGATTAATTGTTAATTGACAAATGTCAATATACCCTGGAGCATATTTTGCTGAAAACATACAGCCAGTGATGGCCATTAATTTTTTCTTCTTCTTGTTTGCAAAATCTCACTGAGAGGCATTCATGTCTTATAATTTATCCAAAGGTTTCTAGGGAACAATAGCTTGCATTCTAGATGCTGCCACTCTATTAAAACCTTGAATTAGGTATAAAGAAGGGTGAGTGTTTTGTCTGAAAGACTGGATTCCACTAAGACAGTGCCTACATGTAAATAGATGACTATTCATTTGTTCAGTTAGACATGTGCCCAAACGCAATGGAACTGAGACCAGAGAGTGATCTGGTCACAAGCACTCTCTGTGTCTGCTGCTGATTGAAATAAAAATAACAGAGAAAAAAAAAAATTAAAAATAAAACTCAGCCTTGCTTGTTGAACTGACTTCCTGCCATTTTGTTACCAAAACAGCTAGAAAGACTATTAAGGGATGGTGTGGGCTTTTAGTGACAACACAGCTATCGCCCAGTTCCTGTTGCTTTCTTGTATCATTGTTACAGTCCAGTGTTTGTAGTTCAGCTGCAGTGCTTCTGGAGTTGGTGTGGAGGTTGCTGCTTCTGCAAATATCTATGAAAAAGAAAACCTCTTTTGCCACTAATGGATATTGCTGTAGCAGTGTAAATAGAGAGGTCAAAGCCTGTGAACATGAAAACATAGTAGTACAAAAAAAAAAAAAGAAAAGAGGATAATATCCTTTTAGTTCTACATGACTATTCTATGTGGGTTCATTCTTTTTTTAAAAAAAAATTAGTCAAAACAGCCGTGAATACACATAACTAGGTTTGCATGCAGGGTAGGTTTAGCATTTGTGATTATTTGGACTGACAGTGTCTGAATGGTTTCTTTAGGCTGTTGAACAAAGGTCAAAATACCTTACTGTGCTCCCTGTCCTAGAAGTTTCCTCCCAGAGCAGTGCTGAGGAAACTCACTCCTCAGTTGTCTGCTTTTTCACCTGTTACAGAGATAAACAGAAACCTTCATTCTCTGGAGCTGTCATCCTCATATCTTTCATGTGTGCTAAACTCACTCGAAAAAATATTTCAGAGGAAAACAATAGAAATGCTTCATAACTCATACACAGTAATTGGTGTCCTGATGAAATCTGGGGCCTCATCTTGAATTCCTAGCACATCTTATGCTTGCCAGGACATCTCACAAGGAATGTGGCACAACTGTTTGTTGCTGATATAACTTTCAATCCAGATGTACAATCTTCTTATTGTTTACTCTCAAAACATTTATAGATATGTTTAAATATATATATATATATGTATGAAAATTTCAGTCTAGACAAGTAATGAATAGTTTCTGAATCTTCTGAGGGTATTTTTTCCACTCTTTTTAGATAAGAGACCTTTTTTTTCCTATTTTGAGTAACAAGACCTTCTAAAAACTTTAAATGACATTATTTAATCTTAAAATAATCTGTATCTTTAAATAGGTATCGATAAATAAACAACTTTATTTTAATGTTTCCTTTATCGTCTTAAGAGTTTAAAACCCCTTAAAAAAAACATGATGGACATCTACTATATGGGGTTTTGGTATTTCTCCTACATTAAGCAAAAAAATCAACCCTTTTTTGGCCACTAACTGGACCCTACTGTGTTACTAAAAGGCACAGCAGAAATTCAGAGATAGCCCAAATTGTGATTGTGCTTGGAAAATTATTCCTGCAGAATATATCTCTATAATCTTTACCATTAAAAGAACCAAAAGGTACCAAGTTCAGGAAAGTGTCATGTGCTTATCTTGGAATCCAGAAATCATCCCAATGGCATGATTTTTGGATACAGGTTCCTTGCATTTCTGTGATAGCCAGAAGGTCGATAAAGAGAGTGTGAAGTGGGGTTAGAAGGTGCCTGTGGTACACACAGAGGGAATCCTTCATCCATAGTGTAGAGCTGACAAAAACTGGAGCACAGAAATCTTCCACTTGAGTTGTATATGTTCTGCTTGGTGGCTTTCCTGCAGGAAACTCACCTTGTGTCCAAATACTAGATTTTGTCACTGGCAGAAAAAATGAAAAAGAAAAATGGCCATTTCAGAGGTCTCAGCTGCTCTGGTAGAAACAAGTAGTTGTTCATATTGTCTGAAAATGTCTCTGTGGGTGGAGAAGGGAAAAACAACAACCAAAACACAACTCCTTTTCCATTCCTCAATCAGCCCAAAACGTAATTCCAGACTCATCTAGCCTAACTCAAGCTTCTCCTTAAGCACCTGCAGTCTTATGCCTCTTGGATCAACTTTGTTAGGAAGCCCAGTCACTGATCCAGCCTGTGTCTTCTCAAAGGTGACATTTATCTTCTAAAGCTTCCATCAGTTCTTGAAGTTAAACCTTTTTCTTCCCAAGAGTGCTCTTCCTCAGGCAGGAAGCTATACCATAAGGAAGCCCTCACACACTAAAGGAAGCTTGGAGGGAGATGGGGTGTGGGGGCTCCAAAGCATTGAATAGCTCCAGGGAAATGGCTATAACGAGAACAAAAGTCCAGTTTTTGAAGGTTTGTAACTGTGGAAGATGGTACATTTCATTTACAGCTAGAGCACCTGAGTAAATGACGTTCAGATATGTTACCTCCCTTCCTTGTTCTTAGGATCAGACATCCGTCATTGAACTTCAAAGGAATAAAAAAAAAAAAAAAATTAAAAATATAGTAGTAATGGTTTTTGTTTCTGTTGTTGTTATCATCTTTATTATCATTATAAATAGGTTAATGAGATCTGCTAAAATAAGAGCAGACCTGAATTTCCACTGAGCCTTTTTGAGTTTTAAAAAATGTTAACATTTTCATTCACACTTTTTTCCTCTATTCTTCCAACACGCAAGTCAGGAATTGTCTTTTATGCTACCAAAAATTAGTATTGCTGCAACACAGAGAAAACACCTGTGTCCTTACACTTCCTAAAGGAAAGATAAGCTGTAGCACACGTTATGTTACTCAGCTGTGTATTGCGCTGAGCGTTTGTGTATAAATTTAACTACAAATGAGAAGCTTGTGAACATATCTTTGTCTCAAATGTGTCCACATATAGTTCACTATACTTTTTTAAATCTGTATGTGCCATTCATTATTTCTAGCCTATTCAGACTCAATTTCTTATCCTTTCCATTATCTCCCTGGAAAAAATGGATGAAATTGGGTCACTATTGTGCTCATGTCATCCCCTGGGCTGCTGGACACCTGGGTTTTTAGGACACTGTAATATGACAAATTTAGCAAACTTTTATTGCTTTTTATGTCCAAATTCAATATCTTCAAGATGTTTCCCAATATAACAGCCACACTAGGATGAAGTGAGAGGTATTTAGAGCTCTTTTTCAGCTGATACTTCCCAGCTGCTTCTGTGGAACAGCAATTGGGTACCTTCCAACAGCTCAAAGAGAGCTACAGGGTCACATCTAAGCCCACTACACAGACAGTAATATTCATCTTTGTCTCTACATTTGAACAAAACTGGTGCAATCATAAATCTCACATAACACAACAATTCCATATCCCATTTCATCATAATAGGAGGGAAGAGTTTGGTTGGATTTTGTTTGGTTTGTTTTTCTTCCTTTTCAGCTTGTTTTTAAGTGTGATGGGGGGCTTACAGTGAACTGGCTTTAGGTACAGCTTACCTCTTCAGAAAGGTAGTCTTATGGCTGGGCTTTAATTTTACCAACATGCAAAGAAAATTCATGCATCCTTCAATATTTTCCAAACAATTTTCAGGGTTATTTAAACCTTTTTTACCTATATTTGGACATATTTAAAATAAGTTCAGTCTATTCCTAATATTAATCAAATTCATGGAACTTTCAGTGACTTTTTAAACTGAAGAACATTATTATACTACAAAACAAACCAAATTAAGTTTAATGAAGTCATTGTTTCACAGATATTTGGATTTGCACAAACCCATGTGAGGCCCTGGTTTACTGGAGTTTATATATGTAAGTACTTGAAATAAGTGAGACAAGACAACTCATAGGTGTGTTTTCTTTTGCTTGTGCACTTACATATAGCATACTCTTGATTTGAAGGTTTATAACTGGTGGAAGATGGTACATTTCATTTACAGCTACAGCACCTGAATAAGTGAAGTTCAGAAATGTAACCTCCCTTCCTGTCACAGTCCCACTTCATTTCAGGTTAAATTATATCAATGCTTCAGTTCTAGAAACTTTTAAGTCAACAAAAGTAGGAACAGTGGGCATTAATTTATTTTATAATGTTTATTCAGTGATACAGGCACTTCTGCATAAACCGTTATATATTATTTGAATAACTTTTAACAGACGGTTTGTATTTCCCTGAAACAAAAAAAAAAAAAAAACAACCAAAAAAAACCCATAAGAATAAGCCTACAAACTCAAATATTATGAGCAGATTTGCTAAAAAGGAAAATCATGCTATCCTCAAGACCCAAGCTTTCAGATAGCTGGAAAACCTGCAATCAGGAGGCCATAGTATATACAGGCCTGTCATGCCCTATCTGCTACAGAGCCAAAATGGCCTCTGTTGCAATTAGGGAAACACAACACTCAGGCTCGACGTGGCCCAGATGACCTCTGGCACTGTCACCACCACACAGTGCCCAGATGATGTTAACAGGAGGAGACAACGCGCATTCAAAGCACCAGCGGATTGTCGGCCGCGCGCGGCAAACACCCCGGCCACCATCAGCTCTACACCAGCTCTTCCACCCCCTCATTCCAACAGGTTCAGCTCCACTGATAGTAACTACAACAGGAAGTACTTGGGAAAAAGACACACACTACTGCAGGAGCTGAAAAAAAATTCCTCTCCTCTCAACCATGTGGTTAATGCCTAAAATTAGAATGCAAAAACTACACTACTGAACACAGAATGACTTAAAAGGCCCCTGCACAAGAGAGTGAGATCCCTGTCATTATTTAAATATGGCTCCAAATTGATGAGTAGATTTCATGTGGGTTTTTTGCTCTGGGTAATAATACAGTGAGAGGTAGCCAGTGAATCAGACTCTGATATTACCAATTACTATGGTCACTTACAGCTGAGCTTGCAATCACTAAAGGCTAAAAGACACGTGGTTTAAGTTTGAATGGAGTATTGGCAGAGCATAAATGACACATTTTATTAACAGACTATACAAAGTAAAGCAGTGTATTGACATGAACACACACAAGATTGGGCAAGAAGGACTAATTTACGCCTTATCTGAGAGAGGTAGGGCGTTAGTGAAATTTAGAAAGAAGAAACTTGTGCTGTGACAGATAATGTCTAAATATTAGGGAAAATTAAGAAGCTGTTAATTCATTTAATGATATCTTCACCATATCAGTTTTCAAAAAGTAGTTTTCCTTTTATCTTTTTTTTTAGATACTTGGTAGAATAAAAGCTTCTTGGCTGTAACTGAAACATCTGAAAGCTGATTGCTTTGGGAAAACAATGAGATTTGTGGTTTTATCAGTCAGGATAGAAGCAATGGAGAAAGAGAACAGGAATTTTTCAACGAGAAAACAGTACTAATACAACTTGCATAGGAAGAATCTGCATATAGCAAGTAATAGAAACACATTCCTCCACATAAACCTCAGCACTATAGTTTAATTTCATGACAGCATTCGTTTGCTGTAATAGCTTATCAGCCTCCAGCTGCTTTACTAGGATACTGAGATTTCAGCTTTGGTAAGAATGGCAAGACACATGAAAAAACAATAAAGAAGAATATTAAATGTCTGTCAAAGCAGGTCACAGAGATGGATCTGTCCTCTTTAAGGCAGGAGTGGAAGTAAGGAAATGTGGGAAATGAGTTCGAATTGGAAATTTAGAAAGTTGACATTGATGTGGTCACCATAGGGATTCCTAAGATTTTCTAGGCTCTTGTAATGCAGTGGTGCAGTGCAATGTAAGGCCTGAAAAACAGAGGAAGTAATCCTAAGATTGCAATGTCCTGCCAGAGCATTAATTTTTTTTAATGAAAGAGGGAAAGAGAAAATGAGGTATTTTCCAAAACTGTGGCTCAACAAACCACTTACAAAACTTTCCAATCCCATTGTTTAAACCTGATGACCCTGGATCTCCTAGGACAGTGATGAAATGACCCAAATCCAAGGACTGTTGGTTTCTTCCCAAATAAGGTGTAAGGGTTACATTTCTTCCAGCCTGGCTTTCACTTAATATCTTAGTTTTAACAATTCTTACCCTGTATTGATCACCCATGCCTTTACAGTTCAATTAAAGTACTGTATA
Source organism: Promerops cafer (assembly GCA_013398275.1). Classification (NCBI taxonomy): domain Eukaryota; kingdom Metazoa; phylum Chordata; class Aves; order Passeriformes; family Nectariniidae; genus Promerops; species Promerops cafer. Next base: position 237,183 of record VZSE01011226.1, read on the forward strand.
TTGCCATTGCTGTCAAAGAATAGTATCCACAAATGCTATGCACATACTTTTAATCACAGGAACAACATTCATCAATAGTACACTGAAATTGCTAATTTTTTTCCTCAGTTATTGTCATTGGTAAGATAAATGAAGCCTCTCTGGTCTTCAGCCTTCCTTCAATTGATAACAGGCTACTTAAAAAGAAAATATTAAACCTTGCGTGAAAAGTCTTCTGATTCAGATTAAAGAAGCACTTAATAGCTTACCTTCCCTATAGCAAACATCTCTGGAGGAAAGGAAGAAAAGAGTGCAACAAGACAAAAACTAGTTTTTATTGGCTTTTAAGCTGCTGAATGTAACAAGACGCTGTAGAACTTTCATCAGCCATCAACATCTTGGCTCTGGGGTAACAGACCTTTGATAAAGAGAGAATTCTCCCCAGCCAAATAATATCAGAAAAAATACACAGGGAAGTTCACTTCAAAGATAATCTGCTGGTGCTGAATTTTAAGGAAACTGTCTTGTAACTTGTCACTGTTTCACAGAGCTTTTACTCATCATGGTAGAGGGATTGATAGATAACCCATCAGTGGCTTCACAACAGCTCATGGGCCATGTTTGATAGGAAAAAGCATTTCAGAAACATATGCTAAGATACTAGTAGAGTGTCTAGTTACATTTTTCTGCCATCTCAGTCCACTGTACTATGACATCTACACTTGTGACATTGTGATAAATCTCAACTATTTTTTCCTAATGGGAAGATATGGTGATAGGCTGTCTTTCCTAAAGCTACAGAGCTAGATTTATGATTAATTCACTTTTGTATTACAGTTTTATATTTCCCTGATTATGTACAGAAGGGTAATATATGTATTAAAAAGTTTGCATAATTAACTGCTTAGATTAATATAGTTTAAACAAAAGCCTCAACAACAGTAATGTCTCACAAATTAATAATACAAAATACAAGACTCCAATTCGTAGATCAACTCTAATATACGTCAGTAATATCCAAAAGCCATCACCAGCTGATGGCTCTTTACTGTTTCTCTGACAGCTATATCCCCAGGACAGGCTGAACGTCACTGTTTCCATCTGGTGGAAGCAACACTGGATGAACAAACGCTAATTTAGTTCTCACACGCACTGACACTAGCGTGAACTAGGATGAAAACTACATTTTAAAAATTTAGCAAATCAAAGGCAAGATCAAAAATACATTGCTAGCCTCCAGGGCTACCACCAGAAGTACTCATTAATTCTGTGTATTTCCAGAATTAGGCTTCTGTGGGACTTCCTGCTTATACCTAGCAAAAAAGGAGGTGTGTAACCCAAATCAATGGTGGAACTTACATGCTTCAATCTTGTTGTATTCAACAAACAACTGATGCAGACTCATGGCTTAAGAATTCATATTAGTTCATCTTTTCTGACATCCTTCTAAATAAGAACTTCCTTTTCTTTTAAATCCAGCCCTCTTTGTTAAGAGAGATTCTGCATTGAAAAGTACCTCTATTTATCCTTTTTTTTTTCTGTAAATAGATACAGTGACTCACCAAGATAATTTAACAGGAATCTATTGTAAAATCACCCTTGTCAAACATTCTTTCACTTGACCCATCACCCAAAGAACAAAAAAAAACACTTCCAAGAGGGAAATATCCATTCCCTCTTCTTGAAGTTGCCCAAGGGCTCACAGCTTAGGCCGAAGTTCATGGTATTTATGGGTGCATACTAAGCCCCATTCTCTAACTGGATCCCCATTTCAACAGTTCCAAATTGTGGGCTGAGACAGCAAGGCCAGTAGCAGCCCCTCAGTTCCCTCTGGATATGCATACACACAGTCCAGCTTATAAATAAAGAAACAGAAAGATAAGGTGCCCTTAAATGGCATATAAATCAATGCATTGTTTGTTAAACCTCTCTGGGTTGCATATTTGCATAATGTAGTATTAGCTATATAATCAGCCTCTTTTAATTATTTATTTCCCCCTCCCCCAGAGAGTCAAAGTGATTCTTTCTCACAGCAAGCCTTATTAAATGTACAGATTCCCAAAGCTATGCCACAAAGTGATTTCTGCATACAAAGCAATACTTTGTTTTTCTATAACATACTATCCACAATAAACATACATATCATTCCACATGCTTTTATTCTCTAGAGACATAAAGCATACAACAGGCATGCCTTTTCTGTTACATGTATCTAAATTCTGCCTACTAATCCTATCTCAATATTTTAAAATTGTCCAAATCTATCTCTGCTCTAGATAGTGGTAAACAAAGGCATTCTTCTGTGCTCCCTTGACAGTTTAAATGGATATAGAAACCATCCTTCTTGGGGGGTACCTCATGACTACCATTTTAAGACAAAGTAGAAGCACCTTGACTGCACAACTTTGAATTCCTAGTCTTCCTATTCCTCATAGGTGCATGAGAACATTTACTACCAGCTGTAAAACCAGATTACTGTTGATTGCTCTCAGCAGTAATTAGCACTGAATATACCAGATTACCATGATCACTCAGAGGCTGACAATGTCCATGTTACTCAATTCATCACGTTTGAGGGATATTCCCCAGCTAGGTCATCATTAAATGGGGTTAAAAAGCTACAAAGCGGACGATGCTCCTTTTAGTTTGTTTGGGGGTTTCTTTCACACCTTCCATAGTCTTTGAAGTTTCTCAGATTTAACAGGTGAAATTTCCACTTGAACATTGAACACCAATGTTGTGCTAAACTTAGTAAATTTTATATTGGTAATCAGACCAGGAAACATGTAGATGCATATCCAGTATCTTCTAGAAAATATCATAGATTCTATCAATAATAAAAGCTCTTTGTCAAAGTGCCTTTTTTTTTTTGTAATGGATTCTCAGGCTCAGCAAACATAATGTACTTATAACATTTCAGTATCCACAAAATTTCAGGGAAGGGAATTATCCTTTCATAGAAAATAAAAGAATACTCCCCCTTTATCACAGGCAAAACCTACCATATTTTCCACTTTTCTGTGTCTGTGTAGTGTGGAAAAAAAAGATACACCTCACTAAGTTATGACACCAACCTAACAAAACAGAAATCAACTCTTGTCCATTAGCACAGTATGTTGTACCATCACTGCCATGCTATTCTCTTTTGCAGTACTCCTTTCTTTCTCACTACATCCAATATTCCTTTGTGTTGAGAGTGAAGAGAGAAAAAATAATTAACTATATCAATATGAATTATTGTTAAATATCCTGTTGACTTTGCTTAGCAAAAATCTCTGCTGGAAGTTTTTCTGGAGAAGGGAATGCAAAACTCAGCCCTCAGCAATGACACTTCCTACTAAAATGAAGTGTTGGAGTCAGCAGATGATCTTCAGAACATGATTAACAGCTTGATATGTCTTGGCAATTCCAAGAAAACTGTATGAATCTGACTGCACAGCCTAATGTATTTGTTTTTCATAAGAAGTATGTGTCCCAAGAGATGAAGTTTCTATTTCAGTATTTTGCTGTATTACTCAAGTGAACACACCTCTCTAAGAAGTACCTTCAGCTGTCTCATTGTCCTTTGGAAGTCAGACACATTTCCCACATAAATGAGTCAGTACTTTCCTTAGAGATGCCTGCAAAGAAAAAGTATACTTCTGACTGATGTGGTAGCTCAGGTCATACTGTTTTAAGATCTGAAAAGAGGAAGATGGAATGTATTTTTATTTTTAGTTGAAAGTGACCTTTCTTGGTACCAGGTAGCTTCAAAATATGACTTCCCTATTGTATAAATTCTCTTCAATAATCCGCCAATTCTCAATGACTCTTCTTTGGAGGGAGGAGGGAAATAAAATTCTTTGAAAACATCAAATAAAAATGAGAAAAAAAGTCGTGTGCCAAAATACTTTTTAAATTTATGGAATACATTTCAACAGCATCAAGTATTTCTAAACCATATCTATACGCTTGGCTATTTACTGAAAACCAAAACACAAGCCACCAGATTAATAATGGCACTGTTACTTTTTAAAGAATTTGGTGTGGCAAAGGCAAAGCTGAGCTCTTGTTTATATGAGCTCTTCTTTCCTAAACCCAGTGTTTAATAAAGACAGAGAGTAGAGCAATTATTTCATCTGCAAAAATAAACAGATAGCTATTAAATAGAGCAAATATTTGATTTTAAAAAAGAAAATGTTTTAAAATATTGCATATATTTGCAAATGTTCTACCAATTTACTTATCCTTGTTTATCTACATTATGACCAAATTTAAGATTGCCCACATTCAATTTAATTTCTTGTTTTGAATTCAGATAAGCAACATTGAATTTTTCTAATTTGTTTACTTCTTCTGCTTTGCTTAACTGACAAAATATAGTAACTGGCTCATAACAATCTCTGCAACACAAAGGTATTAATGAGCTAAGGATGCCAGTGAAAATCTGGATGAGCAGTGTATCTTATTTTCTTTGCCTTCAAGTTATGTTATAATCAGGAAGGTCAAGCTCTAGTAGTTCCTTTTTCTTGCCCCACACACTGATTTTTCCTGAAATCTTTATCAGGGTTATATTGCAGTTTATAGGTTCCAGCGCAAGAGCAAGCTGATAGAAATGCATCAAGGTTGATCTATTTACAGTGGAAAATTTCTTATGCTTTTTTTTAGTGTATTCAGAATAGTTGGGGTTTGTTAGCCCATAGTATTTGTATTACCATAACAGCAAACTTATTTAGGGTCTTGCCAGGAAAAGAAAGAAAAAACTGTTTCTTCAGACATCCTAACTCTTACACAGAAAGTTTGACAGTGAGTGGAGAAGAGGAAAGAACACAAAGTCTCAAAGCCAACTATTTGCCAAAGAAAAACTAAAAATAGAAGAATAAAAATGCGAAAACCTGTCAATATTTAGTATATTGGCTATGCCATAGTCAAGCATTAGCACTACAATCATAGCTGAGATGAGCAAAAGAATATCTTCTAACTCACTAAAGTTAGTCAAGTCAACAAAATGGAAGCATCAATAGCTTTGCAAACAAAATCAAACAAAAAATCCTGAGACACGAGGGAAACAAACTTCATTCATTATGTCCAACACCACTGATGTACTTGCATTGTCTGTGGCCTCAGTTATGGACAAGTATTTGAATTCCTTAAATCATTTAGCTTTTTGATTCTGGTTTTTCATTCGACGTCCCAGAAATTTTATAAGTGGGAAGTTAATACCAAGGGGACGTCAGGATATGGACATGACGAAATCCCCCTTCCCACCCCAGAAAATTCACTGCTGAAATGATTATAAAGCAGGGCTAAACCTGAGAGACAGAAATTCAAGGGGGAGAAAAAGAGGAACAGAACTGGTTGGTAAGAAAACCCATCAATGGAAAAAAGCAGTTTCAGGCCTGTTGAGGCAGACTATAAAGAAATCTAAGGCTAAACATCTTCTATAAAAGAAAGTTATCCTCGAACTGATCTGTTCCTCCTGAAACATTATCAGGACTAAATCCTTTTCTAAGATGTTCAGCAACAGATAAATTGATACCCATTCTCCTAAATCTCACAACTTATTGTTTAGTAATTCATCATTCTCTACCTGATACTGACGCTGAGATTGTCAAATATTATCACATATCAATGAAGATTTTTCTTGCAACTAATATAAATTAAAGTAGATATGTTTAGCAGTATTGCTTCAGTAGAAGAAGCAAGAATGCTACTTTGAGGTAGATTATAAACTAACAAAGATTTTTAGAAATATTTTGGCCAATTATTTCTCTTTGTTCCTTCAGGAACCATCACTGGAAAACAAAGCCCTAGGTTGCAGGATTGTGTAGCAGATGGTGTCTGTTAATATAATCGATATAATCAGTAAATCCCATGCATTTATATTTTTCTGATAAGAAAGTATTGACAATTCCTCAAATAAGTGAGCTGAACTTCTATTTAACCTTAATACAGTTCACTTTTTTCTAATTACTTTATTGATTTCTTTGTTGGAGTGTTGAGGATGGGGGGGGGGAATTTTTCTTCTTTTTTTTTTAAGGAACAACATCCTAAAAGAACCATTCCAATATTTCTATGCTTAGATTGATTAATTTGATTAAAATTGATTAAGTTTCCTTGTCTGTTTCATGTCCTTTTTATAACTGTGTCATAAGCTACTAGATAGAGATCATTGGCACATTCCTTTCAAATCAGAGACAGAGGTAGTACTAACCTGGATGCAAATCCATGCTCTGCAACAGATTTCCTGTTATACCTGACATCCAAATGTTTTAGTGGATCTGGATTGAATTGACTTGTCTCTACAGCTCATAAAATTTAATACACATCAAATTAATGTGTCAGGAAACAGAAGAATTGCTGGGGATAGCTCAATGGTATTTTCTTCCCATCATAAGACGCATGAGAAGACCCATAGTTATTGTTGAAATTGTAACTATTAAAAATCAAAAGAGTAAAGTTTTACAAAAAGAGGGGGAAATATTTAATACTTTTTTAAATATGCAAAATGTATATATTCCACATTTACATGTACATAATGTCTGACTTGTTTTAACATCAGATTTATAACATTTTCTCTTCTTCCTCTAGTTTACAAAATTTAATCTTTTTCTGTAAATAGCATTGTAACTAGGCAGTTTCTGAAAACAGACAACAAGAATTCTAGCAGCCATGAAAAAATGCCCAGAGATATTCACTGAAAAGCCTTACTTAAAAAGAAAATGAAATAAAGATCATGATAAATATACTAATACAGGCTGTAGTATAGGAGAAACACTCCTAGTATTCCTTTTTCATAAAGGGGTCTGCTAAACCAGCAATGAAGCGTCCAGTGAAACTGGAAAGAGAGCATTTTTTAAAATGTTGAAAGGAAATCCTCCACGTACACAAAATTCACCTGCAAAATCTTTGCCACAGGGGTGACAGTTCAGCACAGGACTGAGCATTACCAAGAACACAATGAACAGCTGCATTTCCAGTTAATGGAGACTGCCATAACTACCTGAGTGTTTCTTATTAATCCTCAGGCTTCTAAGCACTAGTTGTGACATGACTGGTTACGATAAAAAAAAAGTGTTCCTATAAGAAGGTTATTGCCCATTGAAAGTTCTTAGAGTTGTCTTTAAAATACTTGGTAAGGTTCAATTTGTAGTATGTGCAAATTTGAACAATTATGGCATGTCCAATATAAATATATTTGAAAGTAAGATATATATTTAATTTCAAATTACTACTTTGATTATTAAATTGTGGAAGAAACTTGTGTGTTTCATTTTCAAAACCCATTCTTTTCTGCTAGGTCCTTTTATTTACAGGATTTACAATATCAGGCTTCTTGAAAGAAAGATTTTGTATGACATGGCTTTCCTCTCTCCTATTATATTTTCTGCTCAATTTTCCTTTTATATTTATCTATCTGAACTAATGTAATGTTTACATCTGTACAAAATATGTTGGAGGGGAAGAAAACGTAAGCAACTTATTTATTATATATTTATTTCTTACAGTATACCCTCTTGGTCAGGATAGTTTCCACTAGTATTTTCAAGGGACAAATAAATAAAAATCAAAATATGTTTCTAGGATTATTTTCCAAAAATGAAACCTTAATGAGAAAATACTGATTTCTGTAGCAACTACTATACAAATTCCACATTTAACAATTGTAGTAATGGAACTTGGGCTGACTAACATTTAACTACTCCTAGATTAAGTTTGAGCCTAATGGCAATTTCCTTCTCCTCTTACACACACTTGTGTTGCACCACTTCCCTTATTTTTTTCAGCTTAACCAGTATATTTAAATTCAACAGACACTGGCCTCAAATAGTTGCAACCTATCAGTGGCTGCAGTTACTCACAGCCTCTGTTCCCAAGCCACGACTGAATCTTTACCACCTAAACCACAAAACCCACCCCTTACCAGCTGAATTAAAGAATATTTTAAGAGATAAGAAAATAGTAGATTACAGTTACTGTGAAAAGCAAGCCACAGTCATGTAAACAAGGTCAGTGTATCTTGCATTTCCCACGATTTATTACATTCTGAGGCATGTCCTAACATTCTCTGTGGCCTTTAAGAGCTCATGTCATTTCCTGAGACCAACTTTATTATGACTGCAGCTATATTTCTTGGAAAGTGAGGGATTGTGATAGCTGTTACTGGAGAATGGCATTGCCATATTCTGACCAATGCTTTAGCTCCTCTCTTCCATTTACTGCCTGCATTTCTCTCTTGGTCCCAAGTCACAGAAAAGTTTCATTCTTCTGGAAGACTATACCATGGAGTAGAGATGGGGATTTAGTCCCTACTGACTATGTTTTCCTGAAATCTGACAGCCTCATCACAGACTCCTCCATACTTTGGAGCTAGTCCCTGCAGTGGAACCTATTCCTGGCTCTGTTTTCCCCCAGACAATGTGAGTTCCAAGAGATTCTTCAGGGATTGCTCTAATGGCCCTGCAATCCACTGTGAGATGGTTTTAAATGAAATAGCTTTTCTTTGGCAACTCTATAGCAAAAGCGAGAAAAGAATGAAACACTGGATGAAAATAATCTTTTCTGGATGAACACTCTGGAAAACATTGCTGGGGAATGCATACCATAGAAAACTCACCTACCAAGTTCTGAAATATTAACTTAACTTATGAGCCAGTGCTTTTCTTAGAATCTTGTCAAAGCAGCATGACACTGTCTGAAGGCAAAAACCATTCACACAGTTTGCTTTAAAGATCACCTATGCTAACAGACACTTGGGGCTTTTGGAAGGCTCTCAGCATTTTAGGGTTGCAAGTGGGTTAACTAAGCTAATTAATTTCTTTGGACCATATCATTCATAGAGAAAAATTATGTTCCTTGTCAAACAGCTGTCTTAATTTTTTTTTTTTTCAAGTCCCTCAGATTTGCAGCAGGAATACATTTCTTTTTTATGAGCCTTCTGGCTTTCCCCATAATACAGTTATAATGTTCTTTGACAGCTGACATTACTAGCATTACTTACATGCCCAGCTCATTGTTCTTGACTTACAAGTTTTCCGAAATATCATTACCCAACTAGCTGGACAAAGTGCACAGTGCAATTGATTGCATATACCTTTCAAATCTATATGAAGGAATCACGGTGCCATAAATATTTATTGTCACCTCTCCTTAAATACCTTTGGCTCTTAGACATAATCACAATGGATAGTCCAGTTTAATGACCCTGAAAAATAACTAGATATTTGCAGAAATACTTGATAGACATGCAGTTTCCTTCCTTCCAGTTCATTTGTAATAGTGGCAAGATGCCTGCTCAGGGGCTTCTCAGATCCTACCCCCAACATAAAATGTAGTGGATTTGCATAAATAGCTTGCCAGAAAAAGAAAAATGTCTTTTTGATAATGTCCTATCATGTGCCAACCCTGCCACATTGATGCCACATGCCTCTTTTCAAAGGATTGTATCAGTCCATATTTAATTGCAGAAAATAGCTTACATATTTCTTGTAAACAGCATCTTTTCAAACCAGAAGTGTTGTGTATAGCTGGTTAACACATAATAAGAAGAATGTTAATTCCTAAATAAACAGCATATGAGTTTTTACCCCCTGCCCCAAAACTAAACAAATGGGACTTGAAAAAACATAGGTGTCTTAGAGAAGTCTAATAGAGGATTAAAGCCTGTGTCAGTAATTGTAAAGGACATTAGTATCCCATGACTTGTGGCTACCTTGCATCTTCATTTAGCTGTAGTTTAGATGCTGTATTTAAATATACTGTCATTCATGATTGTTTTATCCAGATCTGCCTCTCCTTGTTCAAGCTACATTCTTCAGCCCTTTTTCATATTCTTACATGAAAAAATAAAAAATTACCGACATCTGCACTAATGAAGGAAGTGCATGTGAATGTGCATGAGAAAGGAACATTCTCTAATTAAAAACAAAATAGCAATCTGTTCTTGGGACGAGAATAAGAAGAACAATTTTACCTATGGCACAAAGCTGTCGCCCAGCTAAATGAACTGCTTGATAGTATTCAAATATTTGAAGAGATTAGAGTGATTGCAGAACTTACATCATGGGAATGGAGCAGGTCTCCTCCACACCTAGAGAAAAGGAATTGACCAGATGTATACTGATGTATAGTTTGATGTAAAGCACTAGACTTAATGTCAAGGGTTATCTGCACATTATTGGAAGAAACACATTCTTCAGACAGGTGAATGAATATCTGAATGGAAGAATGGGTTATACAAAACATTCACATTCAAAATCCAAACTTCCTACCTAAAAGGCAAAGCATTTGAAACTGGACTTTGAGAAGAATCCTGTCTACTTTAATGCAGCGTGAATTTTGCTGGGATCAGGAAAAAAATTGTTGTATTGAAGTCTACAATAAATTTATGTTTGTCAGATGGAAGAAATATCAGATGTTTCCAAAAACAAAGGAAGTAGTTTTTCCCCAGATAGCTCAATGTTCAGTCACTCCATCCAACATCATTCTAATGACATAAAATCCTTTATATCATTACAGTTGTAACTGCAAGTAGATAAAATATTTGTTTCCTGAATAGTCATGTAAATGCTGACTCCTGCCTTATGTCTCTAGTCTTTAGACCTTCTGATTCCTTATTTGGCAGATTCCAGAATATTCCACAGAGTATCATGCAAAACGTCACCGGGTACAAAACAAAGTTCAGGCGTCTATGTCTTCTTCACAACTCAAACTATTTGTCCAGAAGAGATTTCTCACAAACTAGTAAGTGTTCTAAGAGTTAAAAATCAAGTCTTTAAAAGGTGCCACTATTTTTAGATGTTACAAACTCCTATTACACAGTTTCAAAAGTATTAGCCTTATCAGCTGTTCTTTAATGGAAGCAGCACTTAAACAATTATGTTCGCCTTCTCCTAAAAGCTTGCAATCTATACAGCAAGGCAAAAAAATAGTGGCTGAAATACTTGCTTTTTCTTTTCTGTCCAACATTCTTATTTCAGTAAAACTGCATTGTATACTAGATGGCAACAATTACCTCATGCCAGTGAAAGGCCAGACTGTAACCCTCATTTTTTTCAGCTTGCATTAAAATTTTAGTGCCGGAACCTGAGCAAAACATAGGTTTGCAACTGTCACAGCAGGTGCACTGTATGCAGTGGTCTATTAAAGGAGTAAAGATTAGTGAAGTCAGTGCAACACAGTATTAGTAAAATGTCTTTTAAAAGTATAGCACTTATGATGCTGTCAGTCTACCGACTGGTGTGACACTTTTCCTAAAAGCTAAAAGTACTCAGATTCTCACAAGTCCCAGCCCCATCTATTGGTGAGAGAAATGACAAACATCTGGAGTCAGGAGCAAGTCTTTACTCCCTGAGTATCTGCAACTTTAGTGTGGGGAGTATGGAAAATGGAGAAAGGGATGTTGGGTTTTGGTTTCCTTTTCTCCACACAGAAAGGCACATGTCAGCCATGGCTGAAAGCAAGTCATATTAAAATAATGAGCATGTTTGCTCTGCTTAAGGCTAAGTAGGAAACTCAGAAGATATATTCCTGGTGTAGAAGACAGTAGACACATTGTAAAACTTTTATCACTACTTTCTACTGCAAATAATGTCCCAACTTACTAATGTTATTTTCTTAAAAATATAACATGCACTGCTCTTTTAAAGTGTAAAGATATTTCAAAGTGTGAGATTAGTTAAATTATGTTAGTTTTTTCTTAAACTTTGTTTAAGAGAGAGCCACTATTTTTTGTGGCTATTTATCTTACTAAGCTGTGCTTGCTTAGTAAATCTACTTCTCCAATTCCATCATACCTGATTACTAACCTCTCTAAAAATGTTCATTTTAAGTGGTAACCCCTCACTATTACAGTTATATTTTGATGCTATCAGGAGCAAGGAGCAGACATAAACAGATATATCTAGGAAAGATAAGCCTTTTACTAGGGATCAGGTGACTTCAGAGGATCCAAGTGAGAGCAGCAGCACCCATGACATGTAATTACCTCCAGCACAGGCTGAGAGATGTTCACCTTATATTCTCCCTGCTCTTTTGGAGCAACCATCACATCATCACCCTAAGGTCAGTAAAACAGCCAGGATAAGCCAGAGGTCCTGGCTATGTCCCTTCTTATTATTACACCTATTCAGTCTGAAACTGCAATCATGGTCGAGTAAAGAACAAGGTGTAGAAAGCCAAGTCTTATAAAGGCAAACCAGCTTCAGAAAGCTGACAATACTCTCACTTTATTTGAGTTCAGTGCTGAACTGGGGCTTTTTTCAAACCATCTGTGACTCATCTCTGCAGTCTCTGAGCTTCAAAGTGCTTGCTTCTGCATTTATACCAGCCTTACCAGAGCACCACACAGGTGTGAGACACCTGTGGGCTATTCTGCCACAGTGCTGCCACCTCTTTCTGTGCTGTGCAACCATATATCCCCAAACACGTTAGTCACTAAATTTCAGTCCTCTTTAAGGTGTAAATGGAGCAACAGAAATTCCACCAGAGGAAGCACTAGAAATATTAAAAGAAACTAAATACAAATTAAAATTTTGTCCTGCATTAACTTAGTAGTGTGCTCAGTTACTTGCTACGTATAACATGAATATACTTGTGTATAGGGACACAGTCCAAATTTCAGCAGAAAAGCTGACATGAGGTAATGTCCAGGTAATATCCTAAAGTTCAGTCTATCATCCATGGAGCAGAACTCTGTGCATTAAAAGCACCTTTCACCATTAAGGAAAGCAATAGCAAATTGGCTGATTAGCATAACTGTGCACTGTGTTGTCTCTCAAGAGCTATTACCATGCTTTCTAAATGTAGTTGTTTCAGTTGTTAAATTTATGAATTCTCCTGGTTTTTTAATATATAAGTCTTGGTACCTCTATCACACATGCTATGATTCCCAGTAGGTAGCAAAGCCCTGAGAAAATATGAAACAAACTTTTAAAAAATATGTGAAGCTGGGGAAAAAAAAATACAGCCATTCAAAAAGGCAATTAATGTTGGTAACAGTCTCAAATAAACTTTGGATTGGGAAATTTACAGAATTTATTCCAGTGAGATTTTGTTATGCCTTGATATAAACTGCATAAAGCAAATAATAAATTAGTCTCTTCAATCTTTCACTTCTAAAATAAAATAGTGTCCCACTTCTGGTATAGAATGACACACACACAAAAAAAAAAAAAAAAAGTATGTTGATATTCATAAGACCATTCCCCTTCTGAGGAAAAAAAAAAAAAATAATCAGAGCATTATCCCTGAAATACAAATGTCCTAATCAGCTGAATTCAAGAGGTCCTTTCCCATGAAAAGGCAAGGCAAAGAAACCCTGGTACTAGTCATTCCATTGACTTAAATAGAACTACTTGAATAAGTGAGAATCTCCCAACTGGGCCAGAGCTTTCTTTGCACTACATTGTAAATTATAAAAAGGTATACTGTACTGTAGCTCTTCCATTAGGCATAGCTGAGCTGTCGAAAATTGTACTGTTGGTACCTCTTTTATCATCTAGTGAGAATATATCTAAGATAATGAAATCGTACATTACCCTTTGAGATTTACAAATCTGACACCACGTAATGTCTGCTCTTCCTTCTTTAAATTAATACATAGGGAGACATCTCTTTGTATGCGGAAAATCATTTCTTTCAGTTCTCCATAATTTTAGAGGTCATTTAATGAACAGAATGATGATTTGATAGAATCTTTCTCTCATTGAAACTAATCTAATAAGTATCTAAGATTTCAGGTAGTACTGTGCTATCTGTATTGCTGCTCAATGAGGCTGCCACTTGTTCCAAAGACAAAAGCCAGACTGGCAGGGAAGCAGCAGTTTGGCTTAACTTCACATACTCGCCTGTCGGAGAATTTCAAATCACTCTTCATATCTTTAGTGAGCTCATTCGTTCAGGAGAAACAGCTTGGGCTTGGCAACTGATTTTGGGAGTACATATTTCTCTGATGTTCTAGGGAGTACTAATTTGTGCCTTATAAATTATACAAAGTACCTATCAAGCAGTAAATACGTAAATGGAAGCGAAGGTCAGTAGTGTTTGGATGAATCTGCTGCTGAAGATTTGTCCTCTGATATTTTAATTGCTCCCCTCTGATGCATTCAAAAGGCATGATTATCTTTAAATAATGGTGAAAATATAGATCCTTTTAAACTCCCTCTGCTTGATCAACCAGATCAAGCTTAAATTTTATGTATTCACCTATAAGGCACCTCATAGCTCTGTCTGCAGTACTAGCTTGTTTCTTCTCTTTCTCCTCTCCTTTCCCCTTTAGACCTGTCAAGCTGCAGGTTTTTTCCTAGATCTTTTCCTATTTTGTATAACCATCACTGCACCATTTTTCAGTTCACACAATAGTATCTTAGAGGTATTCTGACCAGTCTTAATAATTTGCCTGGTTATTTATGATATACACACGGAACTCTGTTATTGGATATGCATTGCCCAGCAGACTAATGCTGCCTGTTGTTTCCAGTGCTTACAGAAACTCTTTTTCAAGTCTTGATCCTATTTGCAGGGCAAAGCAGCATGTTTTTAATGACAGGAGGATGAAAGGAACAGGTTAGCAGCTGTGTCCATACTGCAGCTCTGTAAATCCACTTGTACAACAGAAGATTGGAGGGTTTGAGCCAATGGTTTGAAATACATCTCATGACTCTGGGATTTTATAAGAAGTTTTGAGGAAGAGGCAATGATTTTTTATTTTTTTTTCTGTGAAATGTTCACAGCCACCTCCATCTGGTGATCAACTCTAGGTCAGAGTGAATTTTGCTTAGACTCACAGTCGTTGGCCACTTTAAACAGTTTATCAAGCCCTAGGCAAAGACCCAGAACTCCACAGGTCACTTTACTACTGCTGCAGAGAGTAGTGACTGTATCCCCTTCCCTTAAAACCTCAAAGACCTTTGTCTTGAAATGTTTGATTTTCAGAGATTTTAAGAGCCACTAGTTGAGTAGTGACGAGTTGTGTCCTTCAACCTGTTTTATAGATACAGGTTTCTTGTCAGTAGGTTACAAATTAAATTCCCCAAGACACACAGACTATTCAGTAATTCACCACAGCTTTTTAATCATAACTCACAGTATGTGAAGTAGTTCTCCACAGGAATGAAGGATTGTCAGAAAAAAAATACAGATACAGTTTATTCTATCACTGAGCAAAGGCCGGACATGATAGACTCTTGAAGGTCTTTTTTTAGGATTTCTTTAAAATATTTACTCCTTTTTTATCCTGTATATTTTGCAAATACATGACTTCAAAGACTACAATTCCCCAATAGTAGAAGTATTCTTCAGGCAGCTTTCTATCAAACTGGAGGATGTTACCCAACCATCACACTCATCAGGACTTGTTAACCAGAGGTTTGAAGCCCACAGTAAAGATAATGTA
Source organism: Promerops cafer (assembly GCA_013398275.1). Lineage (NCBI taxonomy): Eukaryota > Metazoa > Chordata > Aves > Passeriformes > Nectariniidae > Promerops > Promerops cafer. Next base: position 252,535 of record VZSE01011226.1, read on the forward strand.
CAAGACAAACACTCATGCATTCACCACTCGCTGTAGATGGCTTCTGCTGTGAGCCACTTCTATTTCTTTTGATCAAAAACTTCCCTAGGAGATGAAATAACAGGTATGCCAACGTGCATGCTGATTGTCTACATCAATTCACCGAAACCTGTGGGAGACATGCAGCACAACAAAACTGCTTACAACAAACAGCTTGTTAAAGAAGTCTAGAAAACTTCCCTTTTATTTCTCATCCACTTCCCCACACACTCCCCTCTGGTATGTGAGTGGAACCCCTAGATTATAGGGAAGGAGGCCAGGGAAAGTTTCACAAATCTCAGAGTGTTAGACTCAATAAATGCCCACTAGTGGCAGCCGCCTTCCCTGTGCCTTTCCAAACTAATTTTAAAAAATAGTGTAAATCCGAGGATGAAAATCAGTACCAAAATTTGAAAGAGAAGGGAAGGAATTTTATTATCCAGACTAGACTGCTGTAATTCAGTCAAATCAAGACATTCCAGATGGTTTGGTACTGAGGGTGGGATTTCTGGTTTGTTTAAAGAAGGTAGGTAGTTCTCAGCATTTACTATTTACCTTGTACTTTATTTATACTTATATGTAAGAATTATTACATGAAAATCTTATACCTGCAGTGTTGAAAATATTTTTGCCTGGGATGGTTAAAGGTAAACTGAAATAGCTTTTGCTCTTATTAATCTTAAAACACAAATTGGCTAAAAGAGTCTGTGTTTGCCTTAAGATAATGCTGTGTAAAGAATATTTAAAATGACACAGGCATTCTTTCCTGGGGACCTCCTGATGGCTCCTGACATTTCAACCTCATAATGTACCAGGCCGATTTTATTTTGTTTGTGCAATTAGTCATGTTACTTAGCAGTACAAAAAGTGCTTTTTACACTAAACTCCAGGGAATAAAATATGCAGAATTCATGAGATACAAAACACATCAAAATTCATTTCCTGAGTAGAAGCACTGAAACATTGTGTAGCAAAAACTATTACTTTTTTCATTGTGTTTGTAATAAAGAACTCAAGCAACCATGCCCTTCAGGGCTGGGCTCCTCACCACTTCACTTGAACTCAGCCTCAGCATTGAGCCGTGGCATGTGAAGTTAATTACTCTGGGCATTGGGGCTCTGAACAGAAGAATGACCCTATTTGCAGCTCCGTGTACCGTGTGCCACGCTACAGTGAATTCTTTCAGTACCTACACGTCGCACACTCGGTGGCTCCGAATGGAGTAATAATTCTCGCACTCTGGAGGAAAGCTCGACTGTCATCTCATTTTCGCAGGGACACTCGTCTTCCCCGATAACCGTTTAATGGGGGCTGACATCAGTCCACATCCAGTCGCTGTCACCCTCCCAGTTCAAATGCCATGAAAATCCAAGGGTTACAGCTTTCAGAAACTGTCATGCAAGAGGGCAGGCTTGAAGTGTTTGCCGAGCCTGGATCTTATGATCCCAACGCCTTTCTATCAGCTTTTGTGATAAGGACATCAGAATTACGTAGATTCAGAAATCTGTGGCTGTCAGTGACTCCCCATCCAGAGAACCAAACACTGTCTGCAGGAGACCAGGTTTACATAATTTAGCAAGATGGTTGACTCACCAAGGAGCTGAATATTTTCATAGGAACTGCATAGCTGGGGAAAAATAATTTAACAAAAAAGCCCATTAGACATGATTGCTCATCAAATAACTAACTACTCTCAGTTACTGTTGGAGTGAGAACTTTCAGCACCTTTAACAAATGAAAAAATGTAAAAATACTCTACCCCTCTACATGTGCTGAAATGTCTGACTTTATCTGACATAGTCAAAAATTATGTCAGATGGTGTGATGTATATCTGGTCAACAGTAACATTAAAATAAGTGAGGAAAGACCTACGCCTAGTAAAAATCAGTTGCAAATCTAACTCAAATAATAGAGGCATTTGGTTTCTTTGGCAGGATTGTACCATTTTATTTATTTATACTATGATATGTCTACAACTTGAAATAAAGTTCTTAACGCTCAGCCTTATGAACAGTAGTTGCAGGAAATGGAATAGTTACTTGGAGGCAGAAGACAAGAGGTGGACAGTTATTTCTTAAGATAGTCCTTCATTTTTAACCAATGTAAAGCAGTAAGTTTACAGATTTTTTTTTTTTTTTTCCGTTCTTCCTGGCTTCTTTTCCTTTTATTTTTTTTTAATTTCCTGATGTCGGTTAATTAATTGATTTATTCATTCATTCATTTATGTCTAACCAAGAAATAGGTTCTTTTGCAGCTTCTGATTTTAATGCATCAGATACAAAGCTTGCATAATCATTTGGGAGAAGAGAGCACAGAGAAGAACTATTAAATTGCTCTTGAATATTGCCTTAATTCTATGTAAGATAGGAAAATAAATTAGAGATTGAACTTTTAACTTGTTAGGTCTGGACTAGTCATCCAGGTAGTTTTTAATCCTGGCTACTATTTACTAATATTCTTTTGCTAATAATCATTCACAGGCCTTTGCTAAAGTTATCCAGCTCTAACAGAGGCAATGGTGTTTGACTGGATGTAGAGAAAAACATGCTTGATCCCTTCTTGATATGTATATGCTGGCATGGGTTGCATTCAAAGAATTAGGTGACTCTAAAAGGAAGAACATTAAATGTTCTACCCTTTGGAAACTGTTCCCACTTTTGTACAGCCCATATTAGGTGCCTGTCTATGACTTCAAACACGACAAGGACATTCTTGATATGTTCTAGTACCATGTTCTCAGCAGCTGTAGAGAACTAGATTTGCTAGTTGCAATTAAATGGCACTTCTTTTCTGATTGTTAACTCAGTAATATCACCATTTATTTCTACTAGATTTTTTCAGGCCCAATGACGTTGTGGTTTGTTGGTTTGGGTTTTTTTTTTCACTTAAGGAAAATATGAGGAAGCATGTCCCTATCAACAAAATTTTTTGTCTGAAACTTTCAAAATTCTAAAAATTATATCCCATATCTCCTGAAGTATCATAAGGAACAGAATTCTCCTGTTTCTTTCTTTTGTTCATTCATTTTGTCTTCTATTCTCAAGCTCTGAGCGTCTTTTTTTTTCCCAGAGCAAAATCTGCAGCTTCAAAACAGACAGCAATGAAAGACACTAAGAAAGCTAGAGTAGGTTAGATCTGGAATGGTTTTGCCTGAATTGACACTTTAATGTGCAGAACTTTCAGGTGACCAAGCAGAAAAGGAAACATCAAGTTTTGCCCAAAATACTCAGTGAAGTTACTACAAGCCTTAGGAAGTCATAACTTGATTATTGAGACACATGCACTTCCATAAACCGTACTCAGTTGCCTTAATATTAAAATAATAAAGCGGGGTTTTGTCTCACTTTTTTTTTCCTCCAAAATATAAACCTCCTGTAATTTGTTTTCTACTTTACTGAGGAACTGTTACAACAATCCAGATTATGAAATTTCAGATTAATCTGTGGGATTTTACATGCTGTTTAGTCACCAATTGTCATAGTCAACACTGATCTCAATAAGTACACTTCTCAGGTAAACAATACTTGACATAGTATCTCTTTCTCTTCTTTATTATTTAGTAGTTGTTATAGTCAGTGGCTTGGTTGCATGAAAATACACCTTCTTCTTGTTCCTGGGCAGCTAAAACAATAAAGCCAGAAAATAAAGACCAGGGGGTTGTGATTTACAGCATATGATACTTCTACGCGAATTTTTAAGATTAATATTGATTTTTGAATACACTCCTCAAAGTTTTTTACTTTTTGCACATTTTTAGAACTTCCAGGCAGTTGTCTGAATAACCATCAATAATATTGAACCAGTTGTATAATCTGACTAATTTGATCTTTCCTTTTTTTCTGGTGAAAATTGACCTTTAATTTAATGTGTTTCTAACGATCCTAGTATCCTAGTTTACTTCCAAGAAGCCAAGATTTTTTTTTTCTTATTAAATCAAATGTGATCATATAAAAAAGTATCATAATCTGTCAAGCATAAAACATACTACTGATTAATTAATATTTGAGCCATTCCAAAGTTTTTAAATGCTCCAAATAAGATATACAATCACGTAGTGAATTTATAATATGTTTAAGATATTTAAATTAATGAATTTGCTGTGTCATCACTAAATTTTCAGGGAAAAGTTGGCTTATGGGATCCAATGACAAAGAAAATCACTCTAAGCACACAGAGATGACTTGTTGGAAAAATGATCCATAACTTCCAGACTTCAATTCATGTTGTGTCATGTTTTGTGTAACAAACTCTCTGGATCTTGAATTCTGCAGGTTTTCAAAACAACATTGAAAGGTTAACTTTAAAGAAAACACACTAGCAAGCCTCCCAGATTATAGGAGGAAATCAAATGCCATAATCTCACAGAACGTTTACTGCATCCGAATGAGAGGCAAATTTACTGGTTTAAGAAGCAACTGATTTGTGTGTTCTGCAGCAGTGCAGCAATTGCTGGTGGAAAGACCCTTTGCAGATTTGCTTCTCTGAAATTGAAGCAATTAATATTGGTTAATATTTTGCAATTTCATCAGTTCCTCTAAAATAAAACATTTCTTAAAAGCAAAAGTGTAGAGAAAGAAGGAACCCACACTGATAGGTATCTTTCAGAGCTCAGAACCAGGGACATGAAAGTCCCTACAGAGAAGCAGACTGATGTCTCCCATTCTCAAAATGCTATGGACTGTTTTTCTATGTGTTTTTTTCTTTCTGTTCTCATTAACTTTGCTGATGAAAGCCAAAGAAAAAGCAGTTTCCTGAGAACTTTCCATTTTAATAAACCATCACACCAAACAACTGTAACTTCCTGGGTACAGAAGAAGTTTGTTGTTTGAGAGAGAGATGCTCCCTCTAATGCTGATTAAATATGCCTTAATCCTGTTAATGACTGCTGTCCCATCCACTGAGAATCCTGGACACATGGGATCAATTTCTAGGAGAGTGGTGGAGGCACACTCTTAGATTGGATCTGCAAAATTTGTTCCCTCGGTTTCAATATTTTAATATTCACTCAGAATATAAATATTGTAGCAGTAAAAGTTGTATAATGAGAAGTCTTTATTGAAGTATACAAAATCTACCACTGATTCATGGAATGTGCTATTTCTGCAAGGAATGCAAATGATGTGCTGATTTCAATTGAACTATTCTTACTTGCACCAACTGAAAATCAGGTTCAGGACATGTAAAGTGTCATTATTAGACACAGTGTTTACATAGGACATGTTTTTAAAAATTGTTCATCGCTGATGTATATACCCTTTCCTCTTCTACTGCCATGTTATTTAGAAAGGTGAAAAATTAAAGGAAGTAGCCATCTAACTTCTATGCTATTCCTTTTTCTCTGTTCTTAAGAATACTGAGCAATGTGCTTTTTTTTTCCCTACAGAGGTTTCAGCTCTACTATCTGTAGAGCATCAAGTTATATTCACAGAAATTATAGTAAAAGACAAATAAAGTCCCTGGATGTCAACATCTTGATCTGTTTTATAAAAAACAAAATAAAATCAGTGTATTTTAGAACAAAAACAAACAAAAAAAAAAAACTAAAAATATTAAAGAAAGAAAGGAAAAAATATGCTGTTGACAAGTGACAAGAGAAAATAACTTGTAGGAAGGTTTTAAGCCCTGAGGATTTATTTGTACCTGCTGGGTTAGAGATGGCCAAAGAGCAGAAATAATGATCAGACAGACAAATACACAACCACAAATAAGCATGTGCCATTGCTCCTGGCAACTGTTCATTATTTAAAACAAACAAAGACCTGTTCTTTCTATAAAGGTAATGGAAGGTTCTGTTTAAAGATTGAGCATTCTGAGAGAACTTTGAAGGTAAAAGGCAGTCTTCCAGAAAGATTTCTTGTGATAGGTATTTAGAAACAGGATGTGATTTGTGTAAAGTAAATCAAAAGTGTTCCAAAATCTGCAGTATCTATAGCAGTTCACAAGGGATTGAATATGTCCATGTTGTTTTGCTGCCATTTACCGAACCAAATCATTCAATTTAATTTCTGGTATGATTTACATACTCAGCATACTGGGTTTATTCAAAGGATGTAAATAAACTAGTAAATGTTGCACTTTGATAGAATGGAAGGGGAAAATGGCTTACATGAAAGCTTTTCATAATATACACCACAGAATAAATCGGAAGCCCTAGGAAAAACCTTGATTCTGAGGAATGGCATGTGACCTGTCATGCATTCAAAAAAGTTGTTTGAATATCTCACAGGCACAAATATAACTTGCCAGTTCACCCAGGGAGTAAATAGTTTTTATAGTGTCACTTGGAGTGACTCCTGGGATAGTGCTGTGCTGGGCCAGGAGCTGGACCCAGTGATCCTTGTGGGTCTCTTCCAACCCAGCATATTCTGTGATTCTGTGAACTGCTAGTCACCTACACCATGAAAACATCTACTGGGAGCCATTAGATTCATTTATCCTTTCTATTCTGGCTACTCTGTACTTGTGTTAATTCAACCCACTTGCTTGAAGAAAAACGAACTTCCCAAATACAAGAAGGGAACTTGATGAAAGGAGATGGGGCAACATTTGCTTCTTTTCTTTTTCCTTTTAGCTTTTGAAGAACTACATTGTTCCCAGCAGTTTATCAGACTGACACATCTGGTTGTGTTACTGCCTGATGTGATGTGGCACAACCCATCAGGTACTTGAGAGTCAGGTTCTACTTCATTTTGACAGCAGCCACTCAGTCCCAGCACAGGTTGCTTTTACTTTCTTTCTTTGCTTTCCTGAGTTAGTATCACACTAACACATATTTGAGTGTAAAATAACAGGAGCAGAGCTAAAGTCACAACCTTGTGATAACACTTCCCATACCTACGATTCCCTCTCAGTCCTTCATGACCACACTGGTGTCTGCATGGTTTATCTAGACCTTTCATTTTAAAGAATAACAGAAAAACTTGTTTTTTCCCAACTCCATATCAAGCTTAATAGTGTGTGTCAATTACACTGACATGTCCAGGCAAGTGCATATACAGAGTTTAGGTTAACAAACCAGCAGGACCACAACTCCCACAAGAAAATTCCCTTCCAATTTCTTTGTTCAGCATAAGTTGCCATCAGTATTCTTCCACTCCAGACTTATTACTGGGGTGCTCCACAACGTTACAGTGGTCTTTCTACACACAGCCTCTGGAACTTTTCCAATAAGAGGAGTCTGAATTTTTCTTCAGAAGACAACAAATTTACAGACAAAAAAAAGCTCATTCAGTTGAAGAGCTGACACTCCTCTCTCCTGTTGTTTTTCAGTTTCAGTTTTCAGTGAATAAAAGGAAATCTGTGTAGTTTGAAGTCCCTAGGAATTCTCTCAACTACAAAGAAAGAAGCTCATGTTGCTGAGGTGACAGCAGACGGATAAAACCAATACTCAGGAGAGAAAATACCAGCAGAACCTCACATGGCTCAATTTGAAGCATTATTTTTATCATTTGCAGCTAAATCAATTATACGTAGTATTTTTAGCTGAAGATCAGATCTGTTCCTAGTTTTATGCGAATGTTGATGAAAGCATCACTTTTAGCACACAGTCTGAAGGTTTCTTTGTAGTGAATAAAAAATATATTCAAGTGATATTTTTCCCATTGAAACAAATATTTAAACAATTTCAACCTTCTCTTTAATTATGTATAACAATGCCCACTTTCATCCTCAGACAAGCTCCATACTTCGAAGATCAGCTTTGCCCAAGCTCTGCAGACAATTCTAAACAAGTGTTTGAAGACCCCTGAAAATGAACGTACTGCTACTTGCCTCCAGGGTGGTTATCCCAGTTACATGCCTGTATAGGTCTTATGCTAAAGAATTAACCTTATTATCATACAAGAATGACTTCTGAGTGGCTGCAGCTGAATTAAAATAACAAAAGGAGCTGAACATTATAAATTTCATAAGGTGCTTTAGTGGGTCAAATGAGGCAGGATGGAATAGCACAGATTACTTGCCTAAATATGTGAGTATAGCAGTTGCTTGTTTCCAAATTTAATTGCCTCTCTCTGGAAAAAGAAGTTAGGATAATGTTTGCAATGGAAGAATTTTTGTTGAAATTTCTTCCCATCCATCAATCTTTTTCTCAGTAATGTGGGAAGATTGTTTTTATGAGCTCTGATATCTATTTTATAGTTGCAATACATAGAAGCAAAGATTACTTTGGTTTGATGTGTGGGGTTCTTTTTACAGAAATTAACAGTTTAGCTTTCCTTGGCCTTGTGATTGCCTAACTTAACCAAGGTCACAAGGAAAAGTTGAGATTTAGAAAGGAAATGTACATAGTTGTGGGAATCTGGGCTCTGCTGTGCAGTTGCATGATCTCATCATCCACAAACTCATCCTTACTCACAGATCTCCACTCACTTTGCCACTTTCTCGCCCTGTCCTCGTCAAGCAGGATGTAAGAAGAGGACAGGCTCACACTCATCCCACACTCATCCCACAAAGCACAGCCAGCAGGATCACAGAACAAGAAAGATTATCCCTTTCTCTTCCTCTCTTCTGCCATTTAGTTGTGAATCTAAGGGGAATGCATCAAGCAATAAGTACAACAGGCATGTATGGAACCAGGTCATTAGTGTTCACTCAGCAAACTTAAGAGGTATAAGAGGAAGGAAGGCAGAAGCAGACCCATGTAACAAGTTGTTTCATTGACTTGTGGGGCCAGATGTGGCTCTACTGCAATTTCATTAACTTTTGAGAGATTACCCCTGAGTGAATATGGTCTGTAGAGAGATTAGTCCTCTAGGAGAAAATGACACCTCATCAGCCCATATTTTGCTTTCTGGAAAATTGGTTATGTCTTGAGAGCATGAAACAAAAGAAAAAAAGAGCAATTACCAGTCAAGGTGAATATAACTAGGCCTAAATCAGTGTGACAGAAATTAAATGGCTCATTTTTATAAGACAGGAACTGTGGGGAACATAAACAAGTTACAGAATTTTCTTTCTTTATACAGTAACAGAGAAAGTAAACAAACAGCGAGCACTAGGAAGCTTTATGTCATAGCAGTACAAGAAAGGGAAAAATACCTTGGATTTAGCTATAGCAATAAAAATATTTTTAAAAGAACATATGGACAAGCCTTCCAATAAAATGCCTAGATTATTGAAGGAAAAAGTATGGAATAAAAATTTGTGTGCAGAAGAAGGAAAATACATGCTATATGAAAGCTCAGAATTAAAGAACAAGGTTGTCAGGACTTGGTTTTAGCAAATGCAAGAACTGAGGATCTCTTTAAGCATTTGATTGCCTCTCAGTCACAGTCTTAGAAGCAGTCTCATGGCTCCAGTATAGACCATTAATAGGCCAGATTCTTCATCCTTGCTAACTGCATCCGGAGCTGTCAGCCTGTGACTCCTCCAGGGGACAGAGAAGGGAAAAACATCACAAATCTCAGTAGGCTAAAACAATAGAAGCCTTCAACGTACATTTGTTAGCTAAACTGGAAGAAGGGAGGTGTGGATGAATGTTCCCTTCTGCAGTTGTGTAAGAGGAGTGCTACTCTCCAGCAGGAGGACAGAAATAGACAGCTGACAAGGTGTGAGGCATGTGAACCCCTTTCGCCATCTCACTGGGTTGCAAGGATTAACTTTTAGAATTGAAACCCATAAAAGTGATTAAACACTCACCATTGCTGTGGGTTAACTCAGGACACTGAAGAACAAAACAACATCCAGAAGGTGGATCAGGCTGCTAAGGTTGAAGTGGCTCAGGTGGATCTGTGCTGGCAACATAAGAGTGAATTATTCATAGTTCTGTTGTGGTTTAACCCCAGACACACGAAGTACCATGCAACTGCTCATTCACTGCTCTCATCTCCACAAGCCTGGTGGGATGGAGAGGAGGATCAGATAAAAGTAAAAACCTGTGGGTTCAGATAACAATTAATAATTAAAATAAAATATAATAATAATAATAATTGTAATATAAAAAAGTGAGAGAGGAATGAAACAAAAATAAATCCAAGTAATGCACAATACAATCACTTGCCACCCACTGACTGATGCCCAGCCTGTCCCCCAGCAGTGATTGTTATGCCACAACTGATATCTCATTTTTCTCCATTCCTTTGGAGAAGACTGCAGGTCAAAATTTGTCTTCGCTCAGAAAGGTGTCCAGTACACCTGGAATCAGCTGCCCCAGGGATGGAAATACAGCATTACCATCTGCCACGGACTGATCCAGCCTGCACTGGAACAGAGGGGAGCTCCAGGAATCTGAGATACATTGATGATATTATTGTGCTATGCTATACAGTAGAGAAGGTTTTTGAGAAGGGGAAGAAAATGGTCTGAATCCTTCTGAAAAGTGTGTTACCATAGAGGAAGGTAAAGTCATGGAATCTGCATGGGAGAATCAGTTTTTAGGAAAAAAAATGGCAAGATGGACCTCGTCAGATGCCAGTGGATCAATGGATGTGACCAATAAAATAACAACTATGCTTTCTTGGACATTGTGAGTTTTGTAGAATGTATATTCCAAATTACAGTCTGATTGTCAGTCCTCTCTATCAAATGACCCAGAAGAAGAACAATTTCAAATAAGGCCCTGAGCAATGACAAGCCTTTGAAAAAAATCAAACAGGAGATAGCTCATGCAGAAGATCTTGAGCCTCTTCAGACAGAGCAAGACATAAAAAATGTGCTCTACAACACAGCCAAGAGGAATGGCTCTACCTGCAACCTCTGGCAGAAAGCACCAAGTGAGACTCTAGGTCAACCCTTTAGGTTTTTCTGTCTGGGATAGAGAGGATCTAAAGCCTGCTATACTGCAACTAAAAAAAAAAAAAAAAAAA